>LOND01008087.1:0-16332 GCA_014220965.1 Paragonimus kellicotti | reverse complement strand
TAATATCAAAAAGGTTAATACCAAATCACCTCTAAGCCGACGATATTCTAAAGAGTACATGTTCAAGCATTTTAGCCTTTCCTCATACGGCCTGGTTTTCAGACCCCGGACTGCCTTAGTGGCTCGACGTTGCACGGTCTCCAGGAGCAGCTTGTCCTTTTGGAGATGTGGTGGCCAGATCACAGTTCCATTCTCCAGATGCGGTCGAACGAAACTGTTGTATAGAAGCTGGAAACAACTGGGGTTGAACTGGCCGAAAAGACGTTTCAATAACGCCAGGGTGTTGCTAGCCTTTTTTGCGTTTGTTTCAGCGTTCGCAGAGCACGAGAGAGTGTGCGAAACAGTGGTCCCTAGGTCCTTCTCGATAAGAACTGTCTGAAGCGGGTACCCGTCGAGGTAATACGTGGTTTTTAGAGAGCTGTGGATGTGCATGACTTTACACTTACCAGCATTAAAGTCGAGTCGGTTCACTCGAGACCAGTTGAATAGAATGTCAAGGTCTCTGTAAGATAACAGAATCATCGGTGGTGTTGATGGCACGCCAAATTTTGACGTCGTCCAGCAAACAGTAATAACGGGGAAGTGATTGAGAGTGGAAGATCGTTGATAAATATCAAAAATAGTAGCGGACCAAGAATTGAACCTTGGGGCACTCCAACTAGAGTAAGAAGCATAGCACATGACGTGAGAAATACTACTAACGCGCAACCCTGTAACAGCGGTTAAGACATATGACTGAAGCCACTATGAGAAGAGTTGCCTCGCACCACCCATGGAGAAAGGCTTACCTATCACAACAGACATGGTCACCGCCCGTCAAATGCTGATTAGCAAGTCGATAATACGTCCCCTATTCACTCCTGATCAACTGCTTTGGTCCACTGGTCGGTGGCTATCAGCAGATTTGTAGTACACGAACGACCCTTGCGAAATCCGTGTTGCGCATTGGAGAAAAACTCACGAGAGGTGAGGTACTGGTGAAGCGAGTCGTATACAAGCGCCTCTAAAATTTTTGAGACGCTTGATAACAAAGCAATTGGTCTGTAATCACCGGGACAATTACGCCTACCACCCTTGAAAACGGGTGTGATGCTCGCGAGTTTCCAGCTGCTAAGGTACTGTGTATCCCTGGGAAAACGGATTGAACAGATAAACAAGTAAATGAAACTGGAAAGTGCGTTCAAGCAAGACAATAGAATAACAGACAGAGCTCCGCAATAGGAGACCAATTAGAGAAGAGAGAATAATAAACGATCGAAAAGCACAGGAAGAAACTGTACCTTGAAGGACAACCTGAGTATTCGACACCACACGCAGTAGGAGAGAAAATGTATCACAGATGATAAGATGCCCAATCATAAATATTACAAATAATACTGATGAACCTGAGAAGAACAGAGCACGACAACTGCGTGAATGACACAAAAACAGCATGCATGATAAACCAAAGACAGAGACCATAACAGCGAAGAATCTCCAAATCAGAGACAAATAAGGGCAACTGAATGGAGAACCTAAAAGAATTGATGAGAAACATACAACATGCATTATCCAGCCTATGAACCGAAGAAATTAGAATGCTAATCCGAGATAAGAGCTATATAGTCAAGCAGAATAAGATCATAATACATAGAATAAGAAACCAGATACGTGAATAATAGCAAGACCAGGTACTATTCGAATAAGCCGAACGTACACAGATATCAAAATAAAATAAAAGCAAAACGAAATTAAATATGTTGATCCAACTTCAGATCCCGATAAATCCGAATAAGCCACGTCAAGGCTTGACGCATTACTCAAGAATATAGATATGAGAAGTATAACTAGAAGCGATAGAATTGCCTTAGAGGACATATGTATCCAGAATATTAAGGAGAGCCATGATTAAGTAGATATAGAATCAGATCCACCAAACAGAGCGTAAAAAAAGAGAAAGAGCAGTGACTATATAGACACAAGAGATCAATTACAGAGGTGAACAGAATGAGAAGGATAAGGTAAGATCACCACAAACAACATGTAGTATTACCAAAGAATAGACCAACAGATAGTATACATGCAAATCCATTTTCCCAAAGAAAGATAATCCATGCAAGAGAACTTAACAGACAATATGAGCGACAAAACACAAATGAAAAATAGAAATAATATATACAGTACTGCAAATAAAGTCAATAAAAGACCAGACCGGCCATGATCACTCGTTCCATAGCGGTGACAAGAAAGATAGATCATGAGATATGTACAAGACTACACTACATATCCAGATAAATGAAAATAATACAGATCGCGAAACGAAGATAGTAAGCCAGTACCCGCAACGAAGAATGAATCAGATATGTGCTAAACGATAGCCACAATGACATATAACAGAATTGATAGAATGAAAATACGACCAACAAGCAGAACAAAATAAGAGTTTACCAGTGCCCAGACAATAACGAGAAAGAACGGAGAAATGATGATTTCAGATAAGAATTGAAATTACAGACCAATTAAGAAGAACGGAAGGGAAATCATAGAAGTAAAGGTAAGATTACCAGTCCCAGATATAAGATCGTCTTAATTGAATTAAATCTGGAGGAATGCGAAGAGAAAAGATAGAGGGACTGCACACAAAAGACCATTTTCAACTTAGGCGGATCGAGCACCAAACGGCTTCCTGGATCACAGCAAGTACTGGATTGTTAAAATGGAAGGCCTGGAGAGAAGTGTGGACATAGAGGGCCGATCCCCCTCCTTCTATCCCACCGGTAGATAACCATTCCTCTAAAGCGAGCTCGAATCTAGGGTAGGAAAGTGTTGAGCACGACTCCGTTAAGCAAAACAATTCGCGGGCTTGCGGTAAACAAATTTTACGACAGCTCAAGGATATAATAAATAATATACACTTTCTTGCGTTTACTGCACATAAAACAAGAGTTAATGGTAAACCGAAATAGAACAGTAAAATCATAGAGTAATAACTGAAATGAAGAGAATGTATCATAATCCAAACGCCAAAACGATCGATGGATGTCGCCCCGACTCACATAGTGAGAGTCGGCTGTAGAGAGAGATATATGTAACACAATAAACATCAATAGGCACCACCAGGCGACTGGTACGCGTGCGATGATTGGCTTTTAATAAATCTCGTTCCTCTTTAGAACGATCGGGGTGTAACGAAATCCCACCAGGGATAAAACGACGTCTATGGCGGAACCGCTCCAGTATGTGCGATGCCATCTCGTGCGAGGTAACAATACTTGAGTAGTGGCTCATCCGACTCCGGCTTGGGCCGCCAGGATACCGGTGAATACGCTTGACCTGCGACGTTGCGCTAAGTTCAAGGTGCAGCTACCAGGAATCGGCCAAGACTGCTGCGACTAATTCGAGTCGCGGGATAGTCACCGCTTTGGATGGTGCAACTCTAGCCTTGCTAAACAGCAGTGCACTGTTTCTGGCACCTTCATTTGAGGTAAAGCATCCATACGCTACTGCTCCATAACCCCTTTCGAGGCATCACAAAAATATGCAGTTCGGATAGCTCTGTCACAATAGCCTGCGAAAACAGCATGCAGCGTGGAACTCGGAAGTCATCAAGAGCCTTTAAGCTTGTCAACCAAGCTTGCCACTCTGCGATCTTCTAGACACAACGGTTCGTCCCATCCGAGACCACTCTTGCACAACTTCTGAAGCAAGCGTTTGCCTGGCAGCAGCCATGGCGAGACAAAGCCCAAAGGTCGTATAGCGAGGAGACACAGGATAGCATCCCTCTCCTAGTCTCCGCTCTGTCTAGAAGCTGGAGGCTCAAGCGAAACTCATCTGTTTCAGCGTCCCATTGGATACCCAGAGTTCGTTGTGATGGTAGGGATTTGGCTGCAATATCTACTAGGGAGGGTGAGAGCTCTGAGGTCGGTATTGATGCTAGCACCTCACGGTCATTCGAAACCCAGTTTCTCAGCCGGAAGCCTCCTCTTGCCAACATGTCACAAACCTCTCTCACAAAATGTTTTGCTATCTCCGCGTTGGAAACAGAAACTAGACAGTCATCAACATAAAAACTCGTCCGAACTGATTCGCGGGTGGAAATTTCATACAACGACCCACAGTCCTCAGAGGTACGTCGTAATGCATAACTCGCACAGAAGGGCGAGGAGGTAGCGCCGAAGGGATGAGAAGCCATTTGGTACTCTACTGGATCTCTTGCAAGATCATGTTCGGCCACCACAAAAACGGAACATATCTCGGTCACGAACGGGGATGCGTACTTGCGGAAACATCTCTTTGATATCCGCCGAAATTGCCACTTTCTCCATGCGAAATCGTAGCAATACGCCTACCAGGTTTGTAGTCAAGTCAGGGCCCTGATACAGCCTGTCATTCAGGGACAGTCCCTGGTATTTAGCCGCGCAGTCAAAGACTACTCTGAGCTTCCCTGGTTTCTTAGAGTTTAGTACAGGGTGGTGTGGCAGGTACCACCGGTGCGGGTAGCTTGGATCAAGATGAACTTGTGGGACCCTTTCTACATACCCACGTTCAATGTAATGCTGTATCACGTTCGCGTACTTTGAGAACGTATCTGCATCACGTTTTAACCTCCTCTTCAAGTACGACAAACGTTTCTGAACCATTTTGCAGTTAGGAAAGGTGAGGTGCTCACACTTCCAAGGAAGGGGCACTTCATAATGCCCGTTTGCGTCCAGCGCGTACGACTGTACTAGTGATAAAACCACCGAATCCTCTCTGGAAAGTGTGGGACCATTCGGTGACATATCATTGAACTCAGTATCATATAAGGCACGAATCTGGTCCACCAACGTAGGAACGTCCTGTGAAAGCCAGTTGACGGACGCCTTCGTCTGGCATTCACTAGTCAAAGGTCCGCACAACATACATCCGAATAGAGTCCTCACCGCGTATGGTTGTCTACATCCCCTAGCCTTTGATCTAGGATCCAATGCGCCTCGGGCACGTCGCAACCGAGGAGAATAGTGACCTCACCACCCTCAATCTCACCGAATGTAACGTCCAGCAGGTGTGCCCACTTACTGGCTTCTTTGGCACGACCCCGGCAGTAGTGCAACAAATACAACATCCGTTGAGCGTCATCTGATATCTTTCGACATAACACTCAAATTGCCGAACGAACTTCCAGTAATTTATGGGGTCACCATCAAAAGAGCACAACTCAACTTTAGGAAGGTCAAGACTAGCGGCTGTTGGCAGAACAGTATACGATGGGTGGACTGGGATGGGATGCTCGTCGGACTGTATTGGCCTCAATTCTGGAGCTAGCCTTACGCTGTGGTTCTCCAAATATTGTTTCACTTGAGCATCCCGATCAACTGAATGCTCCCGCTCGGGGTCAGCGTCAACATGAGCATCTTCAACTTCAGCTAGATCAAGCAACAATCTAGCCTTCTCAACTTCCATTCTAGCCTGGGCCAGCTTACGCTCCTAATGTGACTTCCGCTATGACTTCACGTTCCTTAAGCTCAGCTAGCAACAACGTAGACTTAGCCTGCAAACTCTTAAGACTGCGTGTGGATCTACGACTAACGTATGAGCCAGAAACTGAAACAGCATCTACAGAACGGCGGACTTGCCTGTCACATCCGGAATCTTCCTTGGGTTCCATGAGTTCGGAATTACTTGGTATCAGCAAAATTCCAAGTTTCGTCTGACTGAGTACTGGGTACTGAGAACTGACTAGCGGGAAGAATAGGGAATGCAAACGATGGGGACGAATTTTCGCAGTTCATAGATCAACAAATTTACACTCCCGTTTATTCTCGTTGCCGATCAAATTCAAAAGTGATCTTGATGCTTTCAAACGAGTGTGTAGATGGATTAACCAAGATGGCATATACGAAACCGTACGAAAATGATTTACAAAGTATAGCTATGAACTGTGCACACTACAATACTCCCCCACCAGAGCGTTTGTGGATTAAGAGCACTTCGGAGGAACGGCAGTGTAGAGAAAACAAACCAAGCGCTCGATAGTTTTATAACGTTTTGTAATCTATAAGGTGTTCTGGCCACTGTACACAATGCCCTGTACGTGTGATGCGTTGTTCAAGAGAAAAAGGAGGCTGGACTGTGGGTGGATGTGATACTGCCGGAGGTAGGGAGGCGTTGCTTTCAATCAAAACCGTGTCAGGTGGGTCAACAGCCTGTCCTGTGAAGGCTGGTTTCAGCCGACCGATTGGATACGGATTCGCTTCGTCCTGGCATTTCAATAATGAAACACTCTCATTGCACTTAATCGGTTTGAGGGGGCCAAGGTATAGTGGTTGTGGTGGTTTCCTTACGGTGTATGCGCGCATAAAAACAAATGTGCATGCGAACAAATCCGGAGGTTTTGTTCTGGACGGCAATGTTGACGGATTGATATGAAACGAAGGCGGACATGCGTTGTCGTAAACGTGAAGTGTGATCCGTACCTGGGTGTAAATGTGTCGAGGGTGGGATCAATTTTCCTGCGAGGTGCAAGTTGGCCCTGCAAACTATTTCAGAGGCCGTACAGTCGATGCCCTCCTCAACAGCCGAGCGGATTCCAAGGAGAATGAGTGGTGGACGCCCGCTCCATTTCGTTGTCTCGGACTGGGAGGCTATCGATGTTTTCAGTTGCCGGTGAAAACGTCAAACTGAACCATTAGCACGAAGTTGTTATGTGTTCCTTTTTCTGTGTGGACAACTCAATAACTGCGTGAAGTTGTGAAAAATGGAAAACTGAGACTGAGTGCTCCGATCCATAGTCATCGTAGATGGCATACCAAAACTAGCGACCCACTGCTCCAAGATGGTTCCGGCAACTGTCTTCATTGAAACATCTCTGATGAGTGCAGCTAGAGGTCGATGGATGGAACGTCCGATCGCGGTCAGTACATACGTACAATCGTTGGAGGAGTGGTAGTGGGCCAACGATGTCAAGGTGTACATGTGAAAAACGGGCGTCTGGCTGGGAGAATGTGCCAGGGGTGGTAACCGTTTACCTGTGAACTCTGCTCCTTTGGCAGTCGATATGTTGTTGTGACCAGAGGCGAACATCTTTGTTCATAGAGGGCCAAACAAAGCGTTGTGCAATCAACTTCAGTGTGCCGCGTTCTCCGGGGTGAGATAAACGGTGGAAATGATTAAAAACAGTACGTCGGTAAGAAAGTGGGACAAAAGGTCTAGGTGTACCCGTTGAAGTATCGCATAGAATGTCACCAGCTTGTGTCGGCAGAGGGATGGTAGATAATTTCAAGGACTTATTAATGGAAACGTTCTTCATATTCTCACTACACTGCTGAACAGTTGCCATTTTGGACAAATCAAAGGAGAGTGGCAATTGGACTAAGTTGACGCCAGGACGTGACAACGCATCAGCAACGATATTGGCATCACCACGTAGGTGTCGGATGTCCTGTGGTGGATTGGGAGATGCAGTCCAAATGTCTGATTTCACGTGGGGAATACCGATCAGGTTTGGCGTGAAAAGCAAATGTCAAGAGGCTTGTGATCGGTTTGCACAACAAAGTGTCGACCTTCCAAAAGGTGTCGAAAGTAACGGATCGCCAAATAAATAGCCAGCGGTTCATGCCCATAGGTTGTGTCCTTCGATAAAAAAGGCCAAGGTTGCTGCTAACCATTTACGGATTGTTGCTAAGACTGCGCCGACGGCAGCATTTGATGCATCCGTGGTGAGAATGAGACGGGCGTTTGGATCGCAACTGATGAAGCATAGTTTAGTGGCGTGGCATAAGGCTTCCTTTGCCGCAGAGAAAGCTGCTTTGGCTGTGAGTGGGAGTTCTACCAACTTGCGTTTGAAGTCAACCATGTCTGTCGGAAGTTTTAAAAGGTCCGCAAAATGAGGGCTGGAACGGTGATAATAGCTGGGCATGCTGAGGAATTGCCGGAGTTGAGTCGTCGTAGTGGGAATCGAAAAGATCGATATAGACTCAAACTTATCTGAAAGATGCGTGACGCATTTATTCCGGACGATCTCCCTCCTCAATCTACAACCCGTTCAGAGAGGCGCGTCCATTTTACCCCGCGCTATCTCGAGTAGTTCGCACCTATTATACAGTTGATAATTCGTTGTGTATTCATGCGTGTGTCCACCAGCAATCAACAGTTCATGGTAGGTACAATTGCTGGCCCACTTTGCACAGAAGACACCTGCACCTAACTGTAAATATCCTCAGGCGCTTCAAGACACGCGTTACGGTGGGTATCTGCCTTTTCTCTAACGTACAGGTACTTCACCTTTTCTTATTTCTAGGTCTAACGCGATGCATAGCAGCAGTTGCTGGGCCCAAGGAGAACAACCTTGAACGCCGTAGCACTCTGTGCCTGCGCAATGAGGAAATCACACCCCCTGTCACGTCCTCAGGAGGCGTTTTCAGGTTGGGTGGCTCGCGCGCGGCTGGCCAGCAAGACAGCAGCTGTTGCCTAGGATTAAAATTTATAGGTAGAAGGCCTCCTATATTAGTCGCCCTTCTAGGGGGCTGATGTAGTGAGATCACCTTCGACGTCCCCAAAATCCTAAACTCCCTGCGACGTGAGAGTTGCCTTACCAGTACCACCGTGCCTGTTCACATTATCTTGTGAATGTAAATTTACTACAAACCACTAACATCAAAGTTAGTGTGTTGGCGTAGGTATCGCAGTCTTAGTCGTGGCTGTATAATGAATCCGCGCCATCTTCACTACTGCAGGCTACATTCATTATGATAATAACATTTCAACTACTACCGTTTGGAACGCCGCCCAACCAACCTGACGCTTGTTTGAATTCTGAAGGTCGACTGGAGTTTCCGTCGACATTCGTCCTCTCTGGCGGTTGCCGTGCGGTTGTGCCTGAGGTTCTCTCACATCCGACTCTTCGGCGCCTCTACTTTCTGCGTTGAATTCCGTTTGTGGACGGTGAGTTTATCAATGGATAAAGCTTGTTTGCAGATTCCCAGTCCTCTCATTACGACTTGCCGATTCGTGTTAACATAAGGCTGAGAAAACCGTTGGGCGTTCGAACCCGGGAACTAGCACCATAACAAATTGTTTGATTGCATGTCTGCAATCTGTCGTTTGTTTTGGCCGTCCAAGTTTATTACAATAATTCTCCGTCGTTTGCCACTTGTTGGTCGTGCTCTGTTTCTTTTGTGCTTCGCAGTCTGCTTGCGATAAACGTCACTGTCCATTATTTCATTTTTCTGGTTCAATTATTTTGAAGGATGGGCAAGATTCTAATCCTAGAAACGTTCTAGTCCACTGAAATTTGTTGAGCCCGACTAATACTCTATTTCCTCTCAGTAGTCCCGTTTCGATTCGCCACAATTTGGTGAACCCGGTTAATTATCAGTTTTGTTTCAGCAATGAATTTGGTTCACTGCAACAATTTAGTGAATCCACCCAGCAAACAAAACGGAGTTGGCCCGGAGTCGGTCCGTGTCTGGCCACGAGTCGGACCGGAGTTGGCCTGCACCACATACCGGAGTCGGTCCGACTTCGGCCTGGCCAGACTCGCAGTCGGCCACGGCAAAAATTTGCCAGCCGGCTATTAACTGCATTGTACGATTCGAGCATTCGCTAAAGCGACATTTTACAACAAATTCAATGGTTTCCCACCTCCCTTATGTATCTAAACAACACGATACGACCTTCTTAGTCTCCGCGCAAACCGCGCTGAAGGGAGAATACACGCGCGTCATCACTGCACCCCAACGAACGCAAAAAGGATAATTTACGGAAGGGAAAATATATTTTGTACAATGAGTAAACAACGTAAGCTTCTTCTCCTCCACACGTCCAGGTCCACCGTATGTTCTGCTGACCATTGCAGTGGTTTTCATCATTACTTCCTGGAAAAACAAGTTTTAGTACACATTAGAAGTGGAATATCTCAGCTATTAAGCAAGATACATCAATAGTTCATTTGGACAATCTGGTAGAGAACTCACAGTTGTTTCAGAAAATGAAAGATTCATCCATGATTGCATCCGAAATAACGTCAGAAATTCCATTGAACTTGTGCAAATTCCACTTCCTGAAAAAAACAAGTTTTCAGTACGCATTAGAAGTGGAATATCTCAGCTAATAAGCAAGATACATCAATAGTTCATTTGGACAATCTGGTAGAGAACTCACAGTTGTTTCAGAAAATGAAAGATTCATCCATGATTGCATCCGAAATAACGTCAGAAATTCCAGTGAACTTGTTTAACGTCACCCATTTCAATTATGAATGCTAATAAAAGCAATCCGTACGGATTACATGTAACATAGGTATTTAAACAATAATTAATGAAGCTTGATTAAGAAAAAGGATATAATGAAACGCATTTACAAAGTTTTCTAACTAAATTGTGACTGACCACAGACCGCAAACAATACAACACAGCCGCACTCACCACGCACGAAATAAACGAAACTGAAGACGAGCGTTCGATGGAGGCACGGATTAAAACAAACGTACACAAAATGGCAGTATTCGTGAACGGGTGTGGATATAAGGTTGTGACAATGAAAATATGTTTAAGAAAATTTTATAATTCGTTTAACTACCACAATCAGCCTGGCCAACCGTTGGCCAGGTGTTCGCCAACACCTCGGGGTCGGCCATGTGTTTGCTGGGCAAAATCCATTAAACCCGGTAGACCGTTTTTAGTTCTGGGAGTTCTTTTGACATTACTTTTATTATTCCTCCGTAAGTATACACGTAGGTGTCTCGTTGCTTTTCATATTGAGCATTTATTTCCTTCATTTTCGCCATTTTTCACAATGGGCTCAGAAGAGAAGCCGACAATCGTACAATTTGCCATTACTGGTCCACAGCTATTTGACATGAAACCCCCTTTGCGGTATATGTACTTGGAGGTGGAGTTCTGCAACTAGCGCATCACCACAGATCCAGCAGAATTGAGCCAACTTTTGGCTGGACTTCCTAGAGGTCACAGTGCAAGTGCGTGACCTCCCCCTGAACTTGCCCAGTGGACATAAGTACAGTGCACTCAAGGAAGCTGTTATCAAACGGAGTCACACCGTCTGATAGATCGCGGCTACAGCAACTTTTCAGAGATCTGCAGTTGGGAGATAAGCGACCGTCAGACCTGTTGCTTCAAATGCAACAGTTGCTAGGCCCCTCATCTATGGATGAGGCACTTTATAAAGAGCTGTAAATGCGACGTTTCCCGGTCAACACACAGGCTATCCTGATAGCTGCTAAGTCCCGTCCTTGTTGGATTCAGCACAACTCGCAGACGAGATACAGGACCGTTTTTTACCGGTTCCCCTGTCTCCCTCACAGCGGTGACAAGCCGCACAGCAGAGGCTCTTAACACTCCTGATTTTTCGTCTTAACAAGAATCATTCTGCCCTCCGCCGACAGGTGATTGGCACACCGTTTGTGTGGAGATTGCAGCCCCTCGACGGGATTTTGTTAGTCTCTTGGCCCGTTAGCCCTCCGGTCGGCACCGGAGTAAATCTGTTCGCAAACGCCCTCAGACGTCGGGGAATTTGCGTTAGTACCACAGCAAGTTCGGCAACCTGGCGAAACGTTGCGTGGCCAGTTGTAAATACTTCAACCAGGGAAACGTCCCAAGTCGGCCCGTAGTGGCGACAAACGTGGCCAGCACACTTTCTAGCAGTCGCCTCTTTCATGTGACCGATTAATTTCAAAGACGACTCTCTTGGCTGATACTGGGACGAAAGTCAGCATAGTTTCCTTACTATCCGGCGGAACAACTCCCACTTCCTTACCTATGCTTCGTGCTGCTAACGGCACGCCCATTCCTACTTATGGTCAACGCTCACTCACGCTTGACCTTGGTCTCCGGCGAACATTCCGCTGGGTTTTCGCAATTGCAGCCGTACCCTTTGCTATTTTAGGGATCGATTTTCTTCAGCATTTCGACCTCATGGTCGATACACGAAGATGAAATTTTGATCGATTCCCATACAAAAATTGGCATCGAAGACACCGAGGCACACGCAGAGAACGTCAGTCCTCTTATCCGTTAGTCTGAAATCCCTCAAGTCCACGCATTTTTACTTTTGGATTTTCCACAGCTCGTTCGATCCACGAACGAGCCACTTCCAGTCACTTCCACGTGTACGCACCATATTAGGACCAAAGGTCCACCGGTGTCGTGTAGGCCGAGACGTTTGGTCCCCAGACAAACATAACACATCTAGGGTAGATTTTGAACATACAATCGAACTAGATATAACCCGCTCTTCTAAAAGTCCATGGGTTTCCCCACTTCATATGGTATCAAAGTAATCAAGTGATTGGCGCCTTTATGGCGACCATCATGGCCCCAACAGTGTCACGATACCTCGATAGGCATCCGATCCCTCACATCCAGGACTTAACAGCTTGTCTTTCTGGCAAAAGTCCAATCAGTAATATATACCTGATAAGCACCTATCACCAGATTCCAGCAGAGCAGGCGGATATCCCATAAAACGGCCGTTATCACGTCCTTTTGGAACTATTCGAATTCCTTCGAATGCCATTTGGCCTTAGTAACGCTGCACAAACATTCCTGCGTTTTGCTTACGAATTACACCGAGGCCTAGATTTTATCTACCCCTACTTAGATGACATACTAGTGGCCAGTTCTTCCGAAGAAGAACATTTCAACATTGCGTTCCTTGTTCGCCAGGTTAGTCAAAGCATGGCGTAACCAGTCAATCCAGCTAAGTGCGAGCTTGGAAAAGGTAGCATAGAATTTTTAGGCCACATTATTTCCGTTACTGGCATAAAAGCTTTGCCGGCGAAGTTATGTGCAGTCACTGATCTCCCCGAACCAACGTCATTCAAGCAGTTTCGACGTCTCGACGGTCTAGTGTATTAATACCGCTGGTTTATCCCCCACAATGCGCAAGCTCCTGCAACCCCTCACGGACTTACTCCGAGGCGGTACACGTAAATTCAATTTTACGGACGCAGCGCGCACGGCTTTCGTCGAGCTTAAAAAGGCTATATCTAAGTGTTGCCCTTCTAGCTCACATAGACCACCAACCCCAACGTTCTCTCATTATTGATGCCCCGAATGTGATTGTCGGTGCCGTATTACAACAGCTTGTCAACAACCAGTGGCAACCCCTAGGTTTATTCTCTGAAGGTTTACCTGCCGAAACTCGGTATAGCACGTTTGCGAGCGAATTACTAGATATTTATCCAGGTATCAGTCATGCACTGGAAGGTTGTCATTCCACCGTGGATGAGGACCACACGCCTTGAGTGTACACACACACTGTCCCAAGGAGACAGGTACCATAAAGAAGGACCAGAAAATTGCACGATGTTTCGCAGATAACCAGCGACATACGGCATGGTTGAGTGCACTGAACCCTGTCGCTGATGCACATTCACTAGTCCATGCCAAATTAGATCACGCTAACACGCGGCAAATGCTCTACCAGCTGACCTAGAATGCCACGCCACAAGCTGAGAAACTTCGCATTTGCACCTAGTCACCCAGTCAACCAACTGTGTCATATGGAATCCATCAAATCATCCAGCCGATTGACTGCTCAACTCGGATTTCTCGATCAGTTCACGCTGCAATCCACCAACGCCACCGATCAGCATGGACATTCTATTACTGATAAGTAGTTTGGCAGATTTGATAATTCAGAAGAAAGAATACATGTTGCGATATGTTAACATTTCGTTTACTCTCATCAGTCGCAAACGTAAAACATGCGAGTTATATATGACACACAAATAGAGATAGACAGGGTATGGACACGCACACAGTCACACCACGTCATCACCACCAAGGCAAGCCTATGGGTTGCTTCAACCACTTTTGTGCACATAGCACCGGCTGGTGAGTTCTAATCAATGGCTTCACTAAAGGCCAGTAGCTTCGGGTTCTGTTGATGTAACAATATTTTGAATGATTTAACTGGGTCAACCTGGTGACCTGTTATCATGAGGTGTCTGGCAATCGATGATGCGGGGCTTCGAGTGACGGATTCACCGGTTTCAGATTGTGTCATGAGTTGTTTTAACCAGTTCGGGACGTGTTCTGCTACTCGCTGAGATAACTGTCGGTCTGTTCTGCCTATGTAAACGTCACCGCAACTGCAAGTGAACTGGTAAACAACGTGAGAGACAGAATGGTCAGACAAACTGCGTTCGCGATTGTGTAGAACGGGTCCTTTGGTGGTTTGAACCAGGCGTAATTGGGCAGCTGGATACGTACGGGATAGGGCAGAATTCAATTTGTGCTTGGATGTCGTTTGCCAGATGGTCGCCTTTGAATTGCAGAACTAAAATGGTGATGACGTAACACGTGGTGTGACTGTATGCGTGTCCATACCCTGTCTATCTCTATTTGTGTGTCATATATAACTCGCATGTTTTACGTTTGCGACTGATGAGAGTAAACGAAATGTTAACATATCGCAACATATGTCTTCTTTCTGCATTGATGAAGTTATTAAAGGGAACCCAATGTTTCAAGTTTCTCAAACGAAGACTCCCTGTCTCGGATGTGCGCACATTGGATCGTTTGCTGTCGTTACGATGCAAGATAGCAGTGGAACGGACACGTATTGATTTTTATGAGGAATGTATTCGATCTGGCCTATTTCCAACACAGTTTATCAAGTTATTATCTAAGGAGAATTTACCAAGAAATAACGTGAATCTCGTGAGGTTGACGAGTTCGTACATCGATGCTGCTCGGGATGAAATAAACAGCCTTGTAGAAACCCACCACCGCTTTGCTGAAGCCCTCAACAGATTGTCATTGGTGTGTCGTATCAAGTTTGAAAACTTTTCCAGAGAAACCGTTCGTAACACCAAGATTAGAACTCTTCGTTCTCTAAGGAGCCATCTCTCACGCTCAGCCAATATGAGTGTATTTCCTAGTGACGGCTTAAAGCATGTACACAATCTCTCGTCAACTCAGTTCACAAAAACGCAGCTAGATGTCCTCTCCCTTGGACTGAAGTTCAAACTACCACCCAAAGAAGTTAACAAGTTGAACACGCAAGTGCAATTCGAATATATGTACGATCAATTAAAAGGTCTGTCACCCACGTCTTCTGATGAGACGGGTTGGTTTCGCGCTAAATTGGTAGATATCTCTAACCAATTTCTATCAGCACCTATTCGTCAGCAGTGTTGCCTGAACACTATCAAGCCATGAAAGAATTGAGAGGAATGCGACACTTGGTGTTTTTAAAGCCGGATAAAGGTTCTGGTGTTGTCGTCATGAGCAAGGACGATTATATGATGAAAATGAATACCATTTTGGATGACCAACGAAAGTTTAAGATAAAACGACAGAAAATAACATACTGCTGGAAAAGCAAATAGCGAGGCAACTTCAGATACTGCTGATGCACGGCCATATATCTGAAAATCAATATAGGCATATGAAGCCAAGCGGCACAGAAACACCACGAATGAGAGGTGCACCAAAAATACACAAGAATGGAGCACCCCTGCGACCAATTTTGTGTATGAACAATTCAGCATATCATAAAGTTGCTCGATGGCTGGTTGGAATTTTGGACCCCGTTCGCAAAGTGTTATCCCCCCATTGCCTAAAGGATTCTTTTGAACTAGTAGAGACATTAGAACGCGTGACGGTGAGTTCACAAACTATGTATTCGATTGACGTTGATTCCCTTTTTACGAACGTTCCTCTTCGAGAGACAGTTGAGTTTTTATGTGATTTTATTTCCAGCCAAAACTATGATATAGGTATTCCACTTGAATATCTTAAGGATCTCATTTTACTGTGTACAGAAAATGTCAGGTTCAATTTTGAAGGGCTTTCTTATAAACAAGTAGACGGAGTGGCTATGGGTAGTCCGTTAGGCCCAACATTAGCCGACATCTTGGGAATGATTGAACGGCAAGTCTCAGATAATATTGGCGAAACCTTATTGTACAAACGATATGTTGATGATATTTTGATTTTTACGGATACCGACCATTTTGATTTGTTTTTTTAATCTTCTTAACTCTATTCATCCGAACTTATCCTTGTCTCACGAAAGGGAATCAAACGGCAGTTTAGCTTTCTTAGATGTACTCATCACTAGGCGTGAGGATGGGACATTACAGCGATCGGTCCATCGCAAAGCAACATGGGGCGGACAATATCTTCAGTTCTCCAGCTTTGCCCCGATAGCATACAAGAGGGGTTTGGTGAAAACCCTATTTCATAGGGCTAGACGTATTTGCACCCCTGATAAGCTGCAGATGGAACAAGAAATGCTGAGAAAAACGCTGCTGGCAAACGGATATCCTGAAAAGTTCGCAGACATTCACAGCAGGATAAACAAAGGCAAGGAGCCAGTACAAACAGCTCAAAAGAAGAATATATTCTT
>LOND01008085.1:4693-20119 GCA_014220965.1 Paragonimus kellicotti | reverse complement strand
TCTGGCTTCCGTTTCCAACGTGGAGATAGCAAAATATTTTGTGATAGGGGTTTTTGACACGTTGGCAAGAGGAGGTTTCCGGCCGAGAAACTGGGCTTCGAATGACCGTGAGGTGCTGACATCAATACCGACCTCAGAGCTCTCATCCTCCCTAGCAGATATTGTAGCCAAATCCTTACCATCAGAACGAACTCTGGGTATCCAGTGGGACGCTGAAACTGATGAGTTGCGCTTGAGCCTCCAGCTTCTAGACAGAGCGGAGACTAGGAGAGTGATGCTATCCTGTGTCTCCTCGCCATACGACCATTTGGGCTTTTCTTCTCGCCAGGGCTGCTGCCAGGCAAACGTATGCTCCAAAAGTTGTGCAAGAGTGGTCTCGGATGGGACGAACCATTGTGTCTAGAAGATCGCAAAGAGTGGCAAGCTTGGTTGACAAGCTTAAAGGCCCTTGATGACTTCCGAGTTCCACGCTGCATGCTGTTTTCGCGGGCTATTGTGACAGAGCTATCCGAGCTGCATATTTTTTGTGATGCCTCGGAAGGGGTTATGGAGCAGTAGCGTATGGATGCTTACCTCAAATGAAGGTGCCAGAAACAGTGCACTGCTGTTTAGCAAGGCTAGAGTTGCACCATCCAAAGCGGTGACTATCCCGCGACTCGAATTAATCTCAGCAGTCTTGGCTGTGAAGTTACATGGAATCATCGTTGGCAACTTGGGTCAGATGTTCC
This sequence comes from Paragonimus kellicotti, assembly GCA_014220965.1. Classification (NCBI taxonomy): domain Eukaryota; kingdom Metazoa; phylum Platyhelminthes; class Trematoda; order Plagiorchiida; family Troglotrematidae; genus Paragonimus; species Paragonimus kellicotti. The sequence continues at coordinate 19,391 of LOND01008085.1, read as the reverse complement.
GATATTGTTATTTTTGGACTGATTCTATGATTGTCCTCTATTATATACACAATGTGTCAACTCGGTTCTGCACGTTTGTGGCTAACCGCCTTTCTGTGATCCACCAGTCGTCGACGCCCAAACAATGGAGGCACGTGAGATCCGAAGAAAATCCGGCTGACTTAGCTTCGCGCGGATTGACGGGTAGCCTAGTAAGAGACAAGTGGCTGAAAGGTCCTGAGTTCTTGAGTCGATCTTGCAGGTCATGGCCTCCGAAACCCAACTCTCTCGTTGAGCCCAACGACATCGAACTAAAGAAAACACCGGCTCACGTCAACTTTGTCGTACAAGCAAACGGCCTGCATAACCTTATTATTCGGTATTCAAGTTGGACTCGATTGCTCAAAGCCGTAGTTTGGCTTACCCGGTTCAAGTGCTACATTATAAAACTCCACGGTGGGCGCTCGGAATTGATTTTGAAAGCCGGCTCCCTGAGTTTAATGGAGATCAAAGCGGCAGAAGTAGATTTGATCAGATCAGTGCAGTCGGAGTGTCTCGCCGGATGCAAAGGTAGGCATGAGGCTATTTTTCCTGATAACGGTACCAATTTTGTAGCCGCTGACAAAGAGCTTAGAGGCTGGGTTCGCAACTTAGGTAGCGAGTCCGTCAATGACAAGCTCTTACAAAAGGGAATTCAGTGGACACTTCAACCCACCGTATGCTAGTCATCGGGGTGGAGTATGGGAGCGATTGATTCGATCTGTCAGATGTATTTTGAGCGCAATCTGCCGAGAGCAACGAACCGATGACGAAACCCTCCTAACTTCATTGGCTGAAGTGGAGCGTATATTAAACAACAGACCATTGGTTCCTGTTGCCGCAGACGGTCCTGACAACATCGCTCTAACCCCGAATGACTTACTTCTCTTGAAGAGCAATACAGGGTTGGCCCCAGAATCCAATCTGGTAGATAGGTACACCAGGCGTTGGAGATAAGCGGATCAGGTGGTAGCTATCTTTTGGAGAAGGTAATCTCGAGAGTGTGTCACCGTTGCAAGTGCGCCGGGGGTGGTTGACGTGGTAACGTGACGTCCAGGTGAGCTACGTTATTCCCGTTGTATCCGACGGACTGACTAGAGACCAGTGGCACCTGGGCCAAGTTACAAAATGTGAAGTAGATGCTGACGAACTGTAGAGCTTCACAATCAGGCAGGTCCATTGAGGAGAGACGTGAGGCGCCATTGTTTGTTAGACGGGCATGACTGTTAGACACTACGGTTCGCGAGGTCTCCAACGTATGTCGTGTGGATACTTGTAAAAAGTATAGGTGGGGGCAGAAAATATGCAACACTACCAGCGGTGCGCCAGATGCAAACGAATTTTGACGAGCGCCGTGAAGATGTTGAAAATGAACTGAAAAAATTCGTCCCCATCGTTTGCATTCCCCATTTTCCCACTAACCTGACACTTGTTCCCACTACCTCACCCACCCCGTTTTGTTTTATTGAACTAATGTGTCATTAAGTGTCCTTGGCGCGAGTAGCCATTCTTGTCCTGGCTTACTGGCGTGACGGCTGACCTTTGACCTTGCTGGTCCTGTTGAGAAACTGTTGATTTTGCTGGACGAGACTATCGTCGTGAACGATTGAGGTTTGCTTTTGTAATTACTGATGCATTTCTTTAGTAGTACCGTAGAAATTGTTGGGTCCAATCTTGTTTTCAATTTGGGATCCGTTTTTGGGCTACGCGTAACTCAACGATCAGACGTGGATCGTTACAGTATTCGTCTCAGGTGGTTCAAGTTTACCGCACACTCGATATTCCATATTGCACAACCCAAATATGACATTCTGAAATTGCACAAAATTAGAACACGAAACATAATAACATGTTTGACGGATATATGTCATACTCCACATCTTCGTAAACACTCCAGATAGAGCGAAAGTGAAACAACAATCTGGAAGTACTGGACGTATATTTTAAACTGCAGTGTAGAAACAAACTAACGCACAAAAAATTAAGTATGGACAAAAATGGCCAAACTCCTCCATACCCATCCCAGTGATCGCGACAGCACAACCGTCAGGAAACGTCTGAAAGTATGACTGCGTTTCAACAAACCTTACTAAAGTCGGTGGAAAAAAATACCACATCTTTGAAAGAAAATGTAACTGACTGATGTTTGTGCTATAATAAACCAGTGGGGTTATTCTGTTTGAAAGTTTACTCCTGGCATGCTAAAACACCCGGGATGCAGACATAATGAGAGAGGCAGTGTGCAACACGAGACGAAACATGATGAGCAGCTAACAACCTCGAATGAAAGTCGTCCTAGTGGTTGAAACCCTGGAATGGAGAACTGTTGCCTAAGGAATGTCCGGGATCGGAACTAATACAGCAACTTATCGCGACGCGTTCGACTGTTATCAGCTACTGGGGTAAGGAATTGCTGCACGTGCCCTGCGCTGAAAGAAAAGTGTGTGGGGATTAACGTCACCTGCGGAGTCTTCGAAACTCAAGTGGGTAAAGATCAAGAATTTCAAGACGAGACTCGTAGGAGAAATGCCGCAAGCCAGTGACCATTTTAGTGGCTACTCGCTGGACACGTTCAGTGGGGAGTATGTCCTTCTTCGAACCGAAATATACGACTAAGTTCGCATGCTCAAGCAGTGGTCTTATATAGACCCCGTAAAGCGTTTGAAAAGCATGTCTGTCTATGCAGAGAAGTGCTTTTATTATCATTCCGAGTACCAAATTCCTTTTGGTGGTTATCTGGTGGCGATAAGAGAGAGATAAACCAGACGACAGTAAAATCCTCGGGTCTTTCTAATGTCCACTTTCGCGATATTTACTACACTTTGTGCAGTATGCATTATGAATGGGTTCCCGGAGTTTCCTCCGAGTGACATATGTATACACTGGTTATCGTTTGAAGAGAGTCTATAATAATCGGGCTAGCACTTAATGCGTTCAACGTAAATCCTTGAATCACTTAGATCACAAACCTTCTCGATCTTTGATTTGTTTGTATAAAGAAGGGCGTAGCTAGTAGTGAAGTTGGAAGGGTCGTTGATAGATATTAGAAACAACGACGGACCGAATACGGATCCTTTAGGTACCCCAGCGGAGGTCGAGCTAGGCAAGGAAAGGTCCGAACTCGTTTTTGCTCTGAAAGTTCAGTTACCAGGAGGGGATGTTATCCTGTATAGAACCTCCCCTTCAATCCCATGAGCTTCTAGGTTATGTACAAGAGGACCGTGTGGGACACAGTCTTAGGCTTCTGCAAAGTCGAAGAAGATAACATCCAAGATGTGGCCATTGTAGTTGGCCTCCGTCAGGCTATTCATGAAGATTAACGTGTTGGTTATGCGTGAGTGATCGAGAGGAAAACCGAGGGAGAAGAGGTTGGTTGAGAAGAAATGCCTGAAGATGGCGCGCTTTAAAAACGCTCCACTATTTTACATGGGATACTGACGAGGCTGATCGACAGATAACGAGCCGGGGAGTGAAGATCGTCCGCCTCAAATATGGGTGGGATAATGGTCTCTTTCATGCCTCCGGAAGAGTGCCGATCCAAAATATGTTTAGACAGACTATGGAGAGGGCACCGCCTAACCGACAGCCACTTCTTTGAGGATTCGGAGATGAATCGCGTCTGGTCCCATTCAAACAAGAGATTCTGAACGTCGGCCGCGAAGAGGTCAGCTGTCAGGAGTAGGTATTAGAGGTTTCTCCCTGGGAGAATCGGATGTCAGCTTGGTAGAACCACATTGTAGAAACTGAATAAGTATTCTCTGAACGTCTCAGCAACCACCTGGGGGTTGGAGGAGGTTTCCCCTGTCGGAAGCCGCAGCGAAAGCGCCGAGGGCTTAGTTTTTCTCTGGCGGCGCATGTACTTGAAAGAAAATTCTTATTCTCGCGGGCTACCAGTAGGATTTTCGACTGTATCTGTCGAATGTGTTGACGTATCTCTTGCTTGCATCTGCTCCGTACAGAGCGGAAGGCTTCTGGAGTTTTTGAATTGCACATCGGCTTTCGCTTAGGTACGTACAACAGGAAGGCGACGTTATCCGCGGAAGTGCTGCACTAGAGGAGGATCTCCGTAGTTTGCACGGAACAAATGCCTCATCAGCTTCGACAACGGCAGCTTTGGAAGATAGGTAGCTTAAATTCACTGAGTCAGATACGAGGCTGAATTTACTCAAGAATGTCCTCAGCGCGTGGAAGTCCGTTTCCTGGAAATTTCGGAATGAAGGCTTTGCTATTGCATTTTGGAGCCAGTAACAGATGGAATCGAAAGCTAGTAGCATGTGGTCACTGTGCCCCAGCGGTGGTTTGATGACCACTCTATCTACTAGATGAGCTTCATTCGTGATAACCAGATCAAGCAATGAGGGTATCTGTCCTGGACGGTGCCTTTGTAGGTAGTTCGACATACTGTGTCAAGGCTTCCTCGTCGATCAACATTGCGAACGATCTCAAAAATCCGCAGGTCAGAGTCCTCATGAGAAGCAGCTATATAGTTGAGTTTGGGTGCGTTGAAGTCACCCATAATGAGAAGATGGGAGAAACGCCGTGCAGATGAAAGAGACGGTATAGGGCGATTAGAATGGTCTTGTCGTCAGATGCGCTCTACGATGGCGAACAACGTGTCACAACTACGAGGCTGTGTTTAGAATAGCGTTCGTCGCGTTTCTCTGAGGATGCCATTCTCCCTGGGACAGTTGGCACTAGGAGATTGTGGCTTAGGAAGACAGCACAGCCTCCTATGTGTCCGCGAGAGGAGTCTGTTCGGTGAAGCGGGTATCCAATATCATAGAGTCCTTTATCGTTCGTATCCGCCAGAAGTCAAGTCTTTGTAAAGGCAAGGACGCAAGGACTAGTGTCATGGACCAATTGTCTGATTTCCGGTAGTTCGTTTAAGAGACTCAGACAGTTACTTCGCACACACTTAAGGGCTACTTCCTCGTTTAACCGGGTACACAATGAGACAGAGGAGCACGAGAAAGAGTTTAAGAAGTCAGTCCTAGGGACAATGGGGAAGGCGTGGACGACGACAGAGGTTCTAACGTCTTCTTGGAGGTTAGCGGTCGTTTCTTCATTGCCTGGGCGTATGTGAGCGTCCCTGTGAGACGCCTGATTGGCTTTTGTTGGTCCAAGGCTGACAGTCTTCGAACCATCTTCGCTTTCTCAGCTACTGGGGGATGGTTTCCAGTTTTGCACCCTCGAAAATTCGGGTGGTATTTTCGATTAGAATAAACCTTAGCAAAAAATGCCCCCAATCGATCCGAGGAAAATGTAGATGGAGTGAGACAAGTTTGAGCCTTCTTAGATGCGAGAGGTTATAAAGCTTTAAAAAAATTAAACAGAATTTTCCGAGGCGAAATTACCCAAGGTGCGGATGAATAGCGGTGTTATTTTAGCTGTTTTGGGATCTACTCCTTAAGATCTACGCAGCTGCCCAGTGGTTGGCCATCCAGGAGGGTGGGGGCAGCCGCCCTTGATGTGGGCGTGGGCGCGTTGATTGACCTCTCTGAGGATACTAGTCTGCGCTTGAGAGTAATGATTAGAACTTCTGTCTTGGCTTGGAGTTCAATATCAGCCCTGATGCGTGATCTTGTTCCATCGGGCTGGGAACGCTTCTGCCGCCCCTGAAATGAGCCACCTCGTGAGACTACCTGTAGATTAACATAGCTTTTCTTTCGATCAACTATTTTGTCAAGTACTCGCCCGTGCTAATGTTCGCGGATAACGTCACGATAGGTCCTAGTGACTTCTTGTTAGCGTTAGAGCGGCATCAGCTAACAGAAACCAGGTTTGGAGGGAATGAAGTGCTTAACACCGGTTCGGCTTGATCGACTGAAGGTGTGATCGGAACTTGTCTTCTGGAAACAGGCCACCTCTCACGGAGTGCCCTGTCCCTCAAGGTTGTTGCAGCTTTCTCAATTTGAGCTGTGGACAAAGCCACTGCCTTGCAAGCAACCGCCACACTTGGGAGGGCGAGTGCAATATACTTGATCAGTGAGCTCATTCATGAATTCAGGTCAGACCAAGTTCTTTGTGTCCAACCGGAAGTCTCTCAACCATGACCATGTGCACTGCACTGACAGTTTTAGACGCTCTGCAACTACATTTAAGCATGTCTTGCTTCTGCTCACCGGGGGTGGTGATCAGTAAGACGGGTACGGTCACGAACGGAACGCAGCCTTCTCGAATAAGACAGCTCATACCAGTGAATGGTCCTTTTGAAGTGATCAGACTGAGCTGTCCTGCTTGATGCTGGTACACTTAAAGTGGTATCAGTTTATGCGTGTTTGACACCACATAACTTACTGAACTATCATGCGACGGCTGACTCGTCCACAAACACTCGGTACATCCGATCTGCTGATGCTGTAGGACGCTTTGATACGTGGTTTCTCAGAGGCAGAGTTGAAAGTGGAAAAGGTATCCGCTCGCTTCCTCACCGCAAGCAGTGTGGTAACAATTTATCTCGACTGACTTACGGACTTCGAAACGCAAAGTGTCACCTCTGGTAAAACTGGCCACATGCAATTGTTTTATCGTAATTCCAGGTCTTTTTTCACACAACATAAGTTCGAAGATGGTAAACTGAATTCCCACTTTCATTTTATTGTTCTTGCTGTTACTCCTGTTACCTTACCAGTCACATTGATCGAACGTATCCAGTTAACACTTCTATCAAACATTCATCCATTGTGGACACTGAGAACGTTGAATCGTTTATCTCTTTTGATTTCGTGAATCGCCTGAAGGCAAAACTTTAGGACCATCTATAGCTCTTGTCAAGGTTATCACTGGACATGCTCCAGCAATTCTTGGTTCTTGTCAATCGCACTTCCCAAGTCTTCTATCCATTGTTGAATACTGCCATTTTTGGCCAGTAATCGTGGGCAATCAAATGTTTCAAGTTGAACATCACCCACAATTGATCGCAGCTGTCGCATTCCCATAGACTATCCAGTCGGCCCCTTTCGAAAAGAAGCACTAGACTCGAGTTTCGCTCTCATTAGAGCTCGTCAGTAGTGCATATCCTTGCCACTGCCGGGACTAGAACTCCGGCCATTTTCATGAGGCAACCGTGTTTACCACTGCGCCATTGACCTCACATTAGGCACGACCGAATTATCATATGTGAACGCTCAACCACTTTCGCTTGTGAGTAATGATCAGGTTGCCCGATCGTCTCGAGAGGAGACACAGTTACTGTCTGTTAACACATCTCGTTCCCTTTCTTTCGTCTGCTGGTTGCTGCCGTTGGCCCCAGTTTTTACAAAAAGAGGCAGAAAATATAGTTTTCAACTGTGGATACAACAGGCTACATTTCGACTGCTTTCCAGGAAACGCACATCAAATCGTTGATGGGCGGGTGTCAAGCGCATACCCAGTTGTCTAGTACAACTTCAATGCACCTCGAATTCGCGATAATCACCGGCTTGCGTTTAAACGATTCCTCTTGCAAAGGGATTATGCCATTGTTGAACCAGAGGAAATTCTGCGTCCAATTCATGGGTCAAAATATTTTTCGAGGCTTGGTTGATAGAAAGCTTTTTTATAGACTCTACTTGTTGGGTATTCTAGTGTTCTAACAGCCATCATTACTCCTTCCCGATTGTCTCCGTATAATTTCCTGCCCTTTGGTCCAGAATGTTGTATCGTCCGCTACATTTCAAGATGTTATTATCACCATTACCGCCAAACTGCAGGGATGATAATGTTGTGCATGCACCAACCATACCTATTCGTAGTAAGCGATTGTATGTTCCACTCGAAGATTTCTGCTCCTTGAACGTTGCTGTTAATTCTCGCGTATACATTTTCAGCACGTCCAAGTTCTCATGTTTAGGGTTTCTTACTGACAAGAATGGTCGTCGTCCTGAGCTAAACTGTATTTCGCTTCTATCTATAGTATTGACTCCATAGACATTCTGGTGAGTTTCTTTCTTTATATGGACATCTTCAGTATTAACCTTGGATGCAACTTTAATTTCTGTGATAAGGCAAAACCTTCGTCTGATGATCGAACGAAATCTCCCAGTTCGGTTGAAATACTTGCCTTCCGATACGGTATCACCTGCGCTCTTCCCAAATTCACTAACAACATTGATCACTGATGCCTCATCAACGACTACTGGATCTTTGCTAAAACGAGAGAACCATCCTGTTGTTTGCATTTCTAAGCGTCTCAGCTTAGAACAGCGTGAATATACGCGAACAAAGAGGGAAGTGTGGGAGGTATACTGGGCGATCACCAGATTTCACGAATGTTTGTTCGGTGTTAACTTCACCATGGTTGCCGAGCATGAACCACTGTAATTCATTCACAACCGCAACACGTCACTTGCTATGAATTTCAATGATTCAGCAATGAAATGTTGCTATGGTTGCGTATTCCAACAAACTCCAGCACCGTTGCGTACGGCGCGATCGAAAGCGGCAAGCGCGCACGGGATAAACTTGAGTTGTCTAACAGAGCATGCTGACTTTACTGCTAGCCGTGGACCATGATTTCTTCAGTTAGCACGAGTAAGAACTTATTTTACCGCATAATCTGATTTATTAGCATTGTACCTGGTGCTTGTTGATGTATTGTTGGTGCCGTTTCGGTTTTTGATCGTGTGGGTCTGGTGAGACAATTATAGCAGGTAACTCGAAATTTGATTCAAATTTTCTCGCTGTCATTGTCTGACTATATTTTTGTCCTATTGGTGCCCTGCGCATCAAAAATTTCATACGATTACTGTTATTCGTTACCGAATAACATACCAATTCATTACATATTGAATTTTTTGGGTTACATTGTATTCGTATCCGTTTGTATCCGTTTTATATTGCATACTAATTGTTCCTACTGACAATGACCCGAGTTAGATCTAGCAGTGCTGGGACTCAACAAACACTGACTGAGGCGGTGAGCATTTGCGGCCGTTACGGGTGCAAGATGTCCGTACAGAACGGTATGCAGTGCCAGAAGTGGTATCACTTCAAATGCACTGGCCTCAACGAAGACCAATACCAGCAGCTTGCTTCCTCAGCTCTAAATTTTATCTGCATGAGCTGCAGGTTCGACGACAGTCAAGGCGCCGCTTTGCCGCTGACTAGTCACGCACGCACCACGAAAAGTGGAGCGACGCAGAAAACCTGCGACTGCAAATGCGGAGCTCTTCTTAGCACGTATGTCCTTCCATTTCTTCCATGGGGATTAGGGTAGAAAAGAACCAACGGCCTACGTCCGGGGTGGAGTTGGAAATCCAGTCTCTGAATGAATACATAGCGCTTGCTCTCCCTGGTGTTGCGATCGCCAAGAAGGCAGTTGCCCTGTCAACTGCACATATAGAGGAGGCAGCGCAAATATGAAAGAGAAAGCTCTCAGAGAAAGGAGAGTTGTCTTATGGGGCCGCTTCCCCACAACGACCTCTTCAAATAAACTAGCCGAGTTGGGCTTAACTTCTTCGTTCTCCCCGGACGGCACCAACTTCGTACTGGCGAGCAGGCAACGCTGTAAGACCACGAAAATGTCCCTTGGTCTTTCGGCTACCTTGCCAGCCAAGCTCAGTCGTGAGATAGTGTTGAAAAAATCAGCCAACGCATATCTGAAAAGCGTGTCTTTCCATCGATCTCGCCAAGAAAAGACTATACAAGAGAAGCGGATTGAAGCTAAGTCACAAATCATAGCAGACCGGAAGTTACAAATGGAGACTGAGATTGCAGTTTCTGCTCCAGTAATATCCACTGAGAACCATATGCCAGTGGTGGAAGGCGGGGAAGCCGTTTGTGTAATCACCATCCCAACCACCTACGCTCCAGGCACGGGTACAGATGGCAAAGACAGCAAAACTGCGTGGAAGCTGTTTCACGAGTTACCTGAGCCAAAAGCCGCCATAACACTCCACAGAATTCTTAATTCCAAGTGTCCGGAACGACAGCCGCCTATTGAGGCCACCTTCTGCGATTCAGAAAGCATTTTGCTGGCCTGCCCCACTGGGTACTTCTATTAATGGCCCCGGCAGGATGCGCACATTGCTACCCTTCAAATCCTGCATCCAACAGGCAGGAAAGTCATAGTTTTGTGGGTGAAAACTCCCAAACCCTCCCAAAAAGCGGAATTTAGCAGGGGTGCAAAGGTCGCAAATTGCGACACCGAGATTGCATGTCAAACGTCCCGTAGAAACGTTGACGTACGCACAAGCGGTGATGTCGCGCTCGCAGCCTCAAAGGAGGAGCCATCAGAACCACCGGGCAGTAGAGATCGGGTCCAACCCCATCCTCCTCCTTAATCCTGGGTTTTTTCTTAAGCTCTTCCTCGCAACCTTCTCTTTTTTCTCGCGAAGTCCAGTGAGTATGTAGCTCGTAATTGCCTGCATACGAACTGTCCGAATTAGGTTAATAAACTATCAGAAATCAGACAGTTCATTCATGACACACAACCCCACGTATTTGCTTTCACGGAGACCTGGCTTACAGGTGACGTCAGTGACAGTGAACTGAGTGTCCCGGGTATTCAGTTAATCGAGTGCACTCTGCCCGAGGAAGAATGGGGGTCCGCGATTTTCCTTCACCAGTATCTCCCAACACCCACGGTTATCGGTGGATTTCACTCCTCTGATAAATGTGACGCTCTGTGGCTTCGACTGGCGTTACGTGGCCACGACTCACTCCTAGTGGGGTTATTTATCGTTCTCCCTCATCCGACGTCTCCGACGACGACACTCTTCTTGTAAACCTAGACGACTTCCTAGGGCTACAACACTACACTCATCTGCTTATTATGGGTGACTTTAATGCACCCAAGATAAACTGGGCAACAGTTTCTCACCAGGTATGTGAAAGCGGATTCTCGACTTCCTTACTGACGTTGATACGACGGAGAGCGTGGACACAGCATGTCAACCCCGACGCGGCATCGTCCTGGTCAGACTCCTTCTCTGCTTGACCTAGTCATCACTAATGAGAGCCACCTGGTAGACAGAGTGATCATCAAGCCACCACTTGGTCACAGTGACCACTCTCTGCTCACCTTTGATCTTATCTGTTACTGGTTACAACCAGTAAAAAAGTCCACAGTTCGAAATTTTAACCAGGCTGATTTTAACGGTCTGAGAAGCTACCTAGGGTCACTTCTTCTTGATTATGACTCCGTGGACCAAGAACTACTACGCACCTCTTCCGCGCAGAATACGTCGTCTCCTCGATGAACGTTCTCATTTATACGCGAAGCATAAGCTTACGGGAAGCTCGGAGGACCTAGGTGCGTTCCACATTGTTCGAAATAGGTGTAGGCGGGAAATCCGTGAACACACCAAACTCGTACAAGAAAAGGTCCTCCTCAGAGCCGTGGAACAAAAACTTCTTATTCAAGACATATGCGACGAGCAAGAAACAATAACCGATCGACACTTTCTCCGTGACTGCCCTACGGGGAGACTTCATCTGACTCCCTAGTTGTGGCCGAGTTATTCAGGGAGTACTACTCGGCAGTCTACAACGTCGCACCGCCGGATTGGCACCCCGTCCTACCGCTGCAGAATTTCCGGCAACCACTGGTTACCGCTGAGTTTTCTGTGCTAGATGTTGAAGACCTTTTATTCAAGGTTAATTCATACAGTGCAATGGGTCCTGACAAGATCCATCCCAGGATTCTCAAGGAAGCAGCTGCTAGTCTGGCAGAACCCCTTTATAAGCTGTTTAGACAGACACTTCAGACTGGCATTCTCCCTAGCGCATGGAAAGAGGCGACGGTCACGCCCATATTTAAAGCGGGAGACCGGCACTCTCCGGCTAGCTATCGGCCAATCAGCCTTACTAGCATTCCATGCAAGATAATGGAGCGCTTATTAAAGCGTGCCATCCTCAACCACTTCTTATCAAACCATCTTTTTTCTTCTACCCAGCATGGCTTCCTTCCTAACCGGTCATGCATAACCATATGCTCATTTTCAAGGACAGTCTGTTAGTCGCATCAGCGACTTCCAGTTTCTCGTTCTGATTTGATTCATGACATTCAAAAATTCTACCACGCAATTTATATTCCGTTACGCAATGTTTGGAACTGCGATGTTCGGGAGAGTTCTAGAATTATCTGAACTTCGAGAGGAACTCTGAGTTACTGCCGGTCGATACTTTCTGGCGGGTGACGCAAACAGTCATGGAAGGTTTCGCGCTGTTGTTTCGGCTCTGTTATTGTTGACAATTAGTGTCCCGAGCGACGGAATTCGTACAGGTTTCGTCATCGTTTGAAGTATTCCTCCCTTCTAACAGTCTCTGAGTAGAGCTCTACTCGTTTCTACCATTTATTTGGTTCGCAATATGTCCCTGTTAGTGATTGCTTTTTGTAACGCTGAAGCTAAGCGCGCTCGTTGTAAAACATTCTAAAACGATGACACGCACGAGCTCCAGCAGCATCAGCAGATCGGATGTACCGAGTGTTTGTGGACGAGTCAGCCGTCGCATGATAGTTCAGTAAGTTATGTGGTGTCAAACACGCATAAACTGATACCACTTTAAGTGTACCAGCATCAAGCAGGACAGCTCAGTCTGATCACTTCAAAAGGACCATTCACTGGTATGAGCTGTCTTATTCGAGAAGGCTGCGTTCCGTTCGTGACCGTACCCGTCTTACTGATCACCACCCCCGGTGAGCAGAAGCAAGACATGCTTAAATGTAGTTGCAGAGCGTCTAAAACTGTCAGTGCAGTGCACATGGTCATGGTTGAGAGACTTCCGGTTGGAACACAAAGAACTTGGTCTGACCTGAATTCATGAATGAGCTCACTGATCAAGTATATTTCACACGCCCTCCCAAGTATGGCGGTTGCTTGCAAGGCAGTGGCTTTGTCCACGGCCACGCGCTGAGGACATTCTTGAGTAAATTCAGCCTCGTATCTGACTCAGTGAATTTAAGCTACCTATCTTCCAAAGCTGCCGTTGTCGAAGCTGATGAGGCATTTGTTCCGTGCAAACTACGGAGATCCTCCTCTAGTGCAGCACTTCCGCGGATAACGTCGCCTTCCTGTTGTACGTACCTAAGCGAAAGCCGATGTGCAATTCAAAAACTCCAGAAGCCTTCCGCTCTGTACGGAGCAGATGCAAGCAAGAGATACGTCAACACATTCGACAGATACAGTCGAAAATCCTACTGGTAGCCCGCAAGAACACGAATATTCCTTTCAGGTACATGCGCCGCCAGAGAAAAACTAAGCCCTCAGCGCTTTCGCTGCGGCTTGTCCGACAGGAAAACCTCCTCCAACCCCCAGCTGGTTGCTGAGATGTTCAGAGAATACTACTCAAGTTTCTACACCGTGGTTCTACCAAGCTGACATCCGATTCTCCCAGGGAGAAACCTCTAATACCTACTCCTGACAGCTGACCTCTTCGCGGCCGACGTTCAGAATCTCTTGTTTGAATGGGACCAGACGCGATTCATCTCCGAATCCTCAAAGAAGTGGCTGTCGGTTAGGCGGTGCCCTCTCCATAGTCTGTCTAAACATATTTTGGATCGGCACTCTTCCGGAGGCATGAAAGAGACCATTATCCCACCCATATTTGAGGCGGACGATCTTCACTCCCCGGCTCGTTATCTGTCGATCAGCCTCGTCAGTATCCCATGTAAAATAGTGGAGCGTTTTTAAAGCGCGCCATCTTCAGGCATTTCTTCTCAACCAACCTCTTCTCCCTCGGTTTTCCTCTCGATCACTCACGCATAACCAACACGTTAATCTTCATGAATAGCCTGACGGAGGCCAACTACAATGGCCACATCTTGGATGTTATCTTCTTCGACTTTGCAGAAGCCTAAGACTGTGTCCCACACGGTCCTCTTGTACATAACCTAGAAGCTCATGGGATTGAAGGGGAGGTTCTATACAGGATAACATCCCCTCCTGGTAACTGAACTTTCAGAGCAAAAACGAGTTCGGACCTTTCCTTGCCTAGCTCGACCTCCGCTGGGGTACCTAAAGGATCCGTATTCGGTCCGTCGTTGTTTCTAATATCTATCAACGACCCTTCCAACTTCACTACTAGCTACGCCCTTCTTTATACAAACAAATCAAAGATCGAGAAGGTTTGTGATCTAAGTGATTCAAGGATTTACGTTGAACGCATTAAGTGCTAGCCCGATTATTATAGACTCTCTTCAAACGATAACCAGTGTATACATATGTCACTCGGAGGAAACTCCGGGAACCCATTCATAATGCATACTGCACAAAGTGTAGTAAATATCGCGAAAGTGGACATTAGAAAGACCCGAGGATTTTACTGTCGTCTGGTTTATCTCTCTCTTATCGCCACCAGATAACCACCAAAAGGAATTTGGTACTCGGAATGATAATAAAAGCACTTCTCTGCATAGACAGACATGCTTTTCAAACGCTTTACGGGGTCTATATAAGACCACTGCTTGAGTATGCTAATCAAGTCGTATACACCGGCTTGAAGAAGGACATACTCACCATCGAACGTGTCCAGCGAGTAGCCACTAAAATGGTCACTGGCTTGCGGCATTTCTCCTACGAGTCTCGTCTTGAAATTCTTGATCTTTACCCACTTGAGTTTCGAAGACTCCGCGGTGACTTAATCCCACACACTTTTCTTTCAGCGCAGGGCTCGTGCAGCAATTCCTTACCCCAGTAGCTGATAACAGTCGAACGCGTCGCGATAAGTTGCTGTATTAGTTCCGATCCCGGACATTCCT
>LOND01008084.1:7154-18001 GCA_014220965.1 Paragonimus kellicotti | reverse complement strand
ATCATCATCATCATCATCATAGACAGCAATACATCAGTGGTTCACACTGATGCTTGACTGCCACACAACCACGAAGAAGAACGAAGAAAAAAAAAGAAACTTATATAGGAAGAAAGAAGAAAACAGAGAGGGGGGAAGTGGACCTAACTACTAAAAATAGCTACGTCTATATTCAAACATACAACATCAAGGCGCCTACACCTTGCAAACAAACAACCGAGCTGTAAGTGAAAGTAAGGCGTCATCAGCAAGACAGCTTCCTTACGGCTTTCACTGCCCGCGTCATTAAGTGCACTCACTTCACAGACAACTCGGCCAAACAACGACAACATTCACGCCACTGAGCTCGATTAGCCGCCATCTCACCTAATGTCTCAAGCCACCGACTCTGTGAGTCGCGAGGACCCAGCCCGGGAGACGAACCCGATCTACAGTGATCAACCCTTGCGTGAACGATTTCATTTGTCTACGCCAGGTCATCATCTGTCCACCTTTGCGCCAGTCGGCCGCAGTGTCGGCAAACAGTGCCTGGTGTGGCAAACGACTAGCTGCCATCCTTAGTACATGACCTAAACCATCTAAGTTCTGTGAAATTGTAGGTGAAGGGACAAAAAGAACTCGTTTGACAATCGATGCCAAACACCCGCTTCCTAACCTCCTCGTTGCTTACTCGCTGGATGCCACCCGATATGAACGATCGAACGCAGACATCGGTGGTCAAATACCTGAAGACGGTTCACGTCTATCTACTCTGAGCGGCCAGGTTTCGCTGCCGTAAAGTAATACAGCCCTCACTGTTGTTTGATAATTACGACGACTAAGCTTTGGAGAAATACCTCTCTGTTCGCCATAGTGCGCTCACCTCGGCATCAGTCTTGAGAATAAATTTGGAGGAACCCAAAATGTCTATCGCCATCTGTGCTTTATGAGTATGGGACAGCACTTATAAGTGGCTCATCCAGTATGTGGTTGCGACTATTATTTCCGTTACCGGTCACATGGTGAATCATCACTAGGGCGTATCGATTGAATCTGCTTCCATTCGGTTTCTATGAAGTTGGATCGGTTCGAACTCTAACAGTTCCTTCACAGGAACTGTCTACTCGAAATCTAACGATAATCATCAATATTTTTACGATCGAAACTGTTGACTTAACTTATCTGAGTAAGAATTAATCTTAGTAAGAATGATGATCGTTTGATGGGGTGATCTAGCAGTTTGACCAAGTAACCCAGAGACCACACTCTATCTAATTATCCTTGCGTGGAGGCATCTCATTCAGGTAAACCGATATCTTGAAATTGGCCTGATAATGCTTCAAAATGTTTATAACCTTGTTAGGCGGCGTGAAAAGTTTGGGGTAGCTCTGTGACACGGTTACGGATCTGATCCCCGGTTGCCACTACTGCTGCCGTCTAGGTTTGGACTGTCTGATATCCAACCCACATGTGATCTGATATATCGTGTAGCGGCCAACCTGATAGTGCTCGCTGCTGATGAGTTTTACGGTTATTTCCTCCATGACCAACAGAGTCGCTATGGCTACCACCAACGCTCAGCACGTAGATGCACTGTTAGTTTTGACCCGACCGTGGGGTGTTACAACGAATGCACCGATCGTCTTGGATTAATAAGTTGTCAATGCATCCATTGTGACCTTTCTGCAAAGTGACACGGAGTACGTGACCTAACCATCGCAGGCTGTGCAACGTGAGTAGTTGACCAATTGATCGCGCATCCCGAGCGTTCCGGAATACGCGCCGGCGAACTGCCGCATTGCTCACGCGATCAGTCCACTTAATGTGGGCTATTTGGCGGAGACAACGATGGTCAAATACAGCAAGCTTGTTGATATCTTCCTTGCGAACAGGCCACGTTTCCGAACCATAGAGCAAAACAGAACGCACACAAGCATTATATACTCTTCCTTTCAGCGACAATCGAACGTCTTTTCGACGCCACAGATGACGCAGGTTGGCAAAGGCAACTCGTGCCTTTGCTATCCTCGTTGATATCTCATCAGCAATATTACAAGCTGACGAGATAGTGCTACCCAAGTAGTGAAAATTGGTGTCGAGTTTTTTAACTCTTTGGTCGGACGATATCAGCCGAGGTTTACAGACCGGTGCAAGACGCATGTGTTTTATGGTGGTTTTCCTTTGACTCTGGCCATTGTATTAGGCCAATGCGTACGCCGATGCTGCCAGTCGTGTACGGTACTGCATAGCTCTCCGTCGCTTTTTTCTTGTTTCATCCATTATTGTTTCTAGTATCTGCTGAGGGTCATTGATTAAAGCCGACGTTTTGAATTCTTTCCTTTATTTTAGCATGGCCAAAAAGCATAGCTTCCGTTATTCTAGAAATGCAAAGAAGTTGAGAAAGAAAGAGAAGGCCAGATTAAAAATCAAAAAGTGGGTTTCATTTGTCTACTGTGTATTTCGATATGCTGTGTATGCGCTTATGTAGTTTTCTCCTAATCAGTGTGCGACAGAAATTAGCATCTTGCTTTTAAATACCCACTCAATATTTTTTCAAGTTCTCAAAGCCAGACATTTGTTTCCGCAGAAGACGGTTTTTAACCTTTACAGCGGGCTCAAACTTGCGAAATGATATTTTCGTTAATGTTTTCTCTTTTTATAGTTCCCTATGTTGATAATTCACCTAAGGGTTCTTGGCACAGTTAGGACTTGCACCATTTAGCTGTCTCATCCGGTCTTCACTCTACGTAACGCAAACCGATCTTACCCTGAATTTGAAGTCGACATTGTTGATCATACAGTGCTGATGATTTATACAGATAACACTAAGTTTCATAAGGGCTGCATGTGTAATAAATCATATTACTCTTAAGCGTTTTGTTGTTAGTCAGCGGTGCGCTTGTTCTTTACAATATTTGCTGTTGTACAGTTTTCATGTGACTATTTTTGTTTGTGATACTCATAGGCGTAGGGGTATGTGTACATTCTGCATTCTACCATGTATTTATTGAAATGTCGTAACTGAAGTTGTAAACTTGGCTAGTAACTGAAGAAATGTGAACGAAAGATGATCTTATTATCTTGTTCCGCAGTGAATTATGCCATCTGCTCTGGATACTTTTCCTTACGGTAATTTGTAGCGGGTTTAGTTGCATGTGATAAATTTGAAGCATCATCACTTCATCACTTTTTGTAGAATCAATTCCATATTTTTCCACTCCAACTTAGTCCCATTATTGATTCTGCTTGGAAACACGGACTGTCTGTGAAATCCAACTTTAGTCGTTTGGGTATTGCCTATGACCCAAATGAAGTTTTGAAGATTCCAAGTCGAGGGGTATGTTTTTCATGCTTCCCCCTCTATTTCTCTTAGTTTTTACAAGGCACTCAAGACCCCATTCCTCCTGTTCAAAAGAAGACCAAAGTGGTAGAAGGTTAGTGTTTGATTCTTCGATTTGATGCGTTTTAGCTCTCGAACAAGTTGCTCAGCAGTCGAAGAAAAAACCCGTTTATGTCTCAGAAGATGACCAACTATTCTGCATGTACAACCTTGAGTTGTATGGTGATGACTTTCAAGTTTGTTCGACTATTTTGTTCATATATCCTATTTATTTCAGGCGATGACACGTGATCCGAAGAATGTTTATCAACTTACCTCAAAGCAGTTAGAGCGACTGATAGACAAGTTCAAGAAGACTCCGAAATATCAAACATATTTAGAAGATAAACGAGCAGGAACTTTTAACATTGCTAATATCTATGATATCTGTGTTGCAAAATAATCACTCGTTTGCAGGGAAATTGTGTCTATCTTGTAAATATACTCCATGCTCTACCCTGACATTTTCTAATATCTTATACTATTTCTCTTGCACCTTGTGTGTAGTCAGTCGTAGGTCTAACTACCAATATTCCGGTAAATACGTTGTCAAGTCGTACTGGAAGAGTGAACACCCATCTGTTAACAGCATCAAGGCGCCAACACTAACCCTTGGCGATAAAAGAACGAATGTTCTTAAAAGTATTTGATAAGGTTGCGTCTGAACGATATCCGTGTAAAAATAACTGCAAAGAAAAGAAGGAATAAGCGTAAAATTATATGACCGCTCCAGTTTGCCATGGTACCTTTTAGGTTGAAGCGCTGGTGCAACGTTATTCATTCATTTAAGTGTCAGTTGGTTTGAAGACGAGATGTGCTCCATCGTCCGGTCAATATTACACTTGTCTACCCCTTCTCCAACCATCTAAGTGTAAACTGATTATCATGCTACTAACACTCACATTCACTCTGTTCGCGTCGTGTTGCAACCAAATGAACTAGACGATTTATGAGAAGGAGGTTGCAGCGGTCTTACGAGTGCAGCTGACTTTACGAGACGGTTGCTAAAAAGTCCGGAGGTGCTGTTATGTGCAAACTAATCAGGGGGGACGACGAATATTGTAATCAGTTTCCAATGTATAATGAAGTACTTCTGGTTTTACTCCGATACTTAACCTCAGCATCTCCACAAAAACGAATGTTAGACAACACACCACTGTTGAACTGTCGAGAGCTGAATAAAATGACTTCTTTAAGTCGCATAAAAATTCCCGGAATAGTCATGGAAAATACAATATAGCAAACAAGCTCGCTTTCAATGTTTAATCATCAGCCTAAGTACATCACGTTTATATCATATTTTTACAAAGGACTCATTAGGGGAATCAACAGAGCAGGGAGGATTAATTAGGTCAGTCACATCGGTATCATGTTGCACTCAAAACTCCACTTGAACACTGGGTATTAACAGGCTTACAGGATGATGAGTTGGTCGAGGTAGTTCCAAAACCTCAACTAAGCGCTTTTGGGCACACAGGGTTGGGTTGTGCAGACGAATTTCATTAGCTTCATTTATGAACAAGATCCCGCACCTCAACTGGGTTACTTTAACTCGGTGGATTGAGTGAAGTGTCTCCATAGCATTGACAGGGTAATTAGAATCCGCAAGGTATGATAATATGGCGTTATTGAGTGACTTCGTTATTCCATTATTGAGTCAGGTTGCATGGTGCTCACCGGTCGGTTCAGATGAGCGTCTGGTTGTGCGATCAACATAACTGGTCTCGCAGGGACACGCGAATGGATGTACACAGAATGAGGCTGCAGAAGCAGATGCTTATCAGGCGTAGACACAAAATCGTATTGGAAGGTGGATACGTAGTTTGGCAGCGTAGGCTCTCAAGTGCAATTGGTGAACATTCTTCATCCATAGTGACGGGAGTGATGACTACTTAGAGGGGAGCATGGAGGAATTCGAGTTCCAGTGCATTACAGCTTTTCGCCGGAAATTTACTCGACTGAAGTGAACTGTTAGAAACAAGTTGATTGTTTTTCCACTGAAAAGTGTAACGTTGAGTGGATACGTTATTTTGTCGCAATTACTTTTTCAGTCTTTATGTGTATTTATTTATGGGACCATCGAAACAGCATTTAGCTCAGTGTCCTCTACTAGCCTTTGTCCTTTTATGCTGAGAGACGTGATTATCATAGGTTTAATGGCAAGCAAAATATTGCAAACAGAGCAGGATTGTCACATCATTTTTGTCCCCAGGTGTATAATTCGTTAATTCATAACGGCCATGCGCTTGACCGGAAGGTACTGTGGTTTTGCCGCCAGTCACTATAACAGTGACGCGTGATAGATTAGAGGAACAGGTTTTCAACAGGAAAGGATGGTTGATAGAACAAGGGTAAGCGGAAGAACTAGAAATGGTACACTATTGACTGTGGCACACTGCTTTCCAGAATGCAGTTTCCAGCCAGCGATTCGAGTGTTCGTGCAAATCCTGATTGAACGTTACTCAGTTAACTAGTCGGGACCTCCATATTTTTATCAACATGTCATTGCTTGACCACCGTACGATTTTATCCAGCTGTTGACGGTCAGTGTACGTCGTCCGGGAAGGTAAACGCCCAACCGACGTGCGGATTACATGTTCCAATCGTCGTAGACTGGGAAGCCTGCTTAGTTTATCGACGAGTGGCCTGTCCTGAACGTTTCGAATACTCGCTGGCGAGCGGCTGCTTTGCTCACGCGGTCATCCCATTTGCTTTGAACAAATTGGCAAGGACAACGATGGCCAAACATATCGCGTCTGTTGAGACCTCCTCGTGAGCAGGCCAAGTTTCCGAATCACAGAGCATAAGTAGAACAGAAACCTTAGATGCCCTTCTTTTCAGCGGCGATCGGACATCATTTCGACGTCACAAATAACGCGGATTGACAGAAGCGACAGATGCCTTTGCTTTCTCCCTGTATCTCATCAGCAATATTGCAAGCTAACAAGATAATGCTAATATTTGTAAATCATTTTTGGAAACTGTTTGAAACTACGGATCCTGTGAAACTGTGGGTGTGTTTTTGGTGCTTACCGTCGTCTGGTAGTGGCTAGACACAAAAAATCGGTCCTCTCGATTTTAATCACCCTGAGTACTACTCATTTTGACGAAGTACATACTGCTTTTTGATACAACCATTAATCAGTTTAAGTTTTCTGTCCATCTGGTTGAATGCACTTGATCATTACGGAACATTCGACTTGATTCGTTCGTTACAGTATTTGAATTAGATTGAAGATACATCCACTTAATTATCCGCTTTTTACATCGTAAGGTGTTCACTACCATGTGGTATGCTAAGTCATACTTTTAAGCTGTCCACCTCTAAACAGATACGTGGATTTTTTTACGATACTGTTTTTGAAGCACATACAACACGATGCTCTTTGAGTTGTTGGCAAATGGAGGCTATCTAGAATCAAATTAGGGCAGATTTACTCAGTATCCATCGCAATCTCATTCATTTTCATTTACCAAGGTCCACATAACGACTGTTGTGTGTTCTCCATTCTTCGACTGTTATAACGACGTGAATTGGTCAGCACACGTTTGTTCTCAGTTTCTGTATTCATGTGGCGTTTCCGGACAGGTTTTCTCGGAAAGAAGCCCTACACTTTAGTTTCCCCCCTGTTTGAGCCTGTCGGTATGACAACTTTTCGGAAGTGCCCAACGGAAAACGATGTATGCAGAAGCTCCGAAAATACGTGGCACTGTTTATCTTAATAAAACTCAGACTACTCATCGGTAACAAAATCGGAAGATGTGCTTTGTAAGACGAGTCGATTAGTTTACGATAGCTCGTCTATCAGTTGTGATCAGTTGACTGACTACTCCCATTTCTCTCTCGATGTTTGCCGCCTTCGAAAAACATTACGAATGTGAACAGATTTCATTTCCTGTATCTCAACGACCCCGGAGGAAAAGACAAGGCTTATAAAGCTGGAAAAATATCAGTCAGTTAAATGCATTTCACAGTCTATTGAATGTGAATTAAATTGTTTGAGCTGGTTGTATATCCACACGTTACTTGGTAACAAGAACTGTCGCAAGATCTGGCCAAATTACGAGGAGGCTGTATGGAGTGAACCCTTCTACCGAGAAAATTGATAGTATTGATCACCTCAATCGTAACTTAAACAGACCAACAAAAAGTTCCTTCGAACCCCTGTGGAGTTCTTTTTGCGTTTATTTGTCTACTTCCATTGTGAGTTCAATCGCTTTGTAAGGCTTACTAAGTTGAATTCAGCCGGAATAAACGGACTTTACGGCTTATCACCAATCCCTAACCAAGTTGTTCACTCAATGTTTTACACAAAACAATCTTGATATTTTTTGGGACGACGTGCATCGTGCCAATTTCCAAAAAGGGATGGTAACATTTTACCTCATTTTTGCACGTCTGCAGCGTTGAAGGTTTTCGCAAAGTATAATCTTGTTCTATTGAGAACTCAAGCGATTATCTAATTCTATAGTCAGTTTGTATGTCGTCGGCCACGCTGAACCCCGGATGTTCTCACTTGTCTAGCTCATTCCACTCTGTCATTGCTTGATGAAAAATTTAGAGCTGCTAGCATATATTTATTCGATGATGCACTTGGAAGCGTTGATGGAGGGATGCTACTTAAAATTCCGAAAGATTTCGGCATCAGCCGTCGATCTTTTGTGCGATTACTTCGCGAATCGAAACCAGTTTACCCAACTTGGTTGTCAAGGGTCTTGCTACTCACCACTGGTTCTGGTGTTCTACATTACGCAGTCCCCAACCCTTATCCCCATTTTATATCGCATCCATGCCGGTTCATTATCACACTTTTGTAACCAACTTTTCTGCTAGTGTTCGGTGTCAGACGCCCATTTATATTCTTGCCCACTGTGATGGACAGTTTGTTCGAGCCATCTGGGTCCCGCAGTTTGCTTCTTAACACATCCAGGTGTGATGAGATTTTGCTTTTTTCTGTGAAAGAGACTTAATATGACTAACTTTCCAATACATACCCTTCATATAAATAATGAATCCTTACTCTAACTCCATTCTGTTATGTATCTGAGGATTGCTTTCAGTAACAACACAACCTACTCACTTCGTGTTACCGATGTTTCACTCTTGTTTCCTGTCCGGCGTTCAAGTTCTTTCTACCTAGATATACTGTTCATCATTTGTTTTCCCTGATTTATCACCGAGGGATTTTGTATTATTTGCCAGATTCTTAATACATCTATCACGTTGCAGTGTTGTTCCCCATAAACGCTTGGTGGATCTCGTTAGTTTTTACCGTTTCACAAAAGCCCAATGTGAAATAACTTGCTGCTTTATGAAGACCTCTCTTAAGGTATTTTTCATATCTTCGAGTAAATCCCGATAGAAACATTATTTTGCACACAGTCACTCTTCTTCTATCGTCCCTTATCTAGCTCGAATTTTGCATGGACCCAGACTTTCCACTCTTGAATTAACAATGCGTGACTGAATCAGTATTCCCCCCACCCAAATTAGTGCCGATTGTGACCGTTTACTAGCTGTTCCATGTTACCATTAATATTGTTTTGTGATCCAGGCACACCTGGTGAATGTTTCTCTATTTGCTGAATTTGTGAGTAAGTGGAGAGTTAGAAATTCACCTCATGGGGTGCATAAGGCATACTATTGACCTGATTTGATCTGGTCATTTCTCGCAAAGCATGCAAGCTAACAGTTATTTTTAGACCATATGGTTTAGGAACGAAACAAATTCGATTGGACTATCACTTACTGTTCGCTAGAATAAACTCGATCTTGTCGTTCATGACTTTTCCACACAGGTGGTTGGCTGCCACGACAAATCGTAATCAGTTCGAAAAACTTCATAGTATGCAACTTTTCATGGCGCATGAAAAAATTGAACGAGTCTTCAAGGCCTGTATGATAACTGGTCACCAACGGACGCTGTGCCATTGGTGATTTACGTTCACCATCTCGTGGTCTCCTTTGAAATCACTCCACCGGCTCAATCAGACACTTTGGTGTGTCTATTCATGCGAATACGAATGGTTCCACCAGAGCGCTCGACTTAACTGTCTTCACACTTGTGAATTTATATACGCAATAAGTTATATATTGCCTTGGTTTTGACATGTTTACAGACCCAGTTGGCATTGACGGTTGTAAATGTCGAAACCAGGCTGGACGAGTAAAATCCCATGAGTTTCTTTAGTTTGACTTTAAATTGTGATGCTGAATGAAATGATTTCACCAGTCTAGCTTGGACAGTAGTCAGATGCGATTGTATGCCCAAATTGTTGACGACTACTTCATCTGTATTAATGAATCCATCAGGTGGTTGTATTTGGGATGGGTTAGTCTTACTCTTGGTGTTGTGCTGCTACTTTACTGCAAAACTAGCCTTAGAGTCATCGTTACTCCATAGGAAAGGTTTTGCCAGTGGTTACACCTATATTTTTCTGCGGTAGCCCTGGTACGATTAGGTTGTCGAATGCACACTTACTAGGCACCTACACTGCTCTATTTGATATCCGTTTCAGACTCGTTTCAAACCAGTCAGATCTTTGTTACTGCCTTTCAGGCATCTTGGATTGATGTTGGGTCGTGGGAACTCAACAGGTGTATGCCTGTTAATACCTGGACGATAACTTGCCGGCGATTATACAGACCAGGTCCTATCAAATAACTTGACCATGCGGCCCTTTTGAGTTGTGCTTTTATTGCGCAAAAATTTGCCTTATGATAATCCTTTGGACTTATGCAGGTTGTTGTGCAGTTTAGTTTCGTATATTTTGTCAAGTCCTGTGATCTCATTGTTACTAGAATCAAGAGCAGCTAGTACTTCTGCGTTGTCTATCATATATAGCTTGTTGATGAGTACATAATCAAAGCACACTGGTTCCTGATCAACAAATCACCTGGCATGGTTCTGGAAATGTTGAAATAACTTAGATTCGACCATTGCCACAAGAAATCCTCAAGCATTGACTGTGGTTTATCAGGTTTGCGCAGTGTTGTTGTGTTGTATTGCGTTCAGGATTGTGTGCACAGTAGTTGATCTAGAGATAACTTTGAATAAACAGTTGAAAGTGTGGGTCACGCGAACTATCTACTGAACTGATTCAGGAAAATGTAGGGGCACACTATCAAATACACTAGATATTATGATTCAGACAAAGAGATACACCATACTCCGTACTCACCGTTCCATTTATATGAAACACAATCATGCCTAAGCTTAATACTTCATCCTTCTTGTATCATGTCTTCTTACTGCATACCGTTAATATTTGTTGCTGAAAACAGATAGGCTGCAGCACGTTCTCTTTTCAGAGTGAATTATTAGCGGTACAGTAATAGTGCCCATAAGTGTGTTTATTTAGCAACGGATGATGGGTACATAATAGTATATTTGACAGTAATAATTCAATAATGTTTCTCATTTTACTTCCGGCACGTTTCAAATATTTACGTAGGACTGATAGCTCCACAGGCTGATGTCAGATTTCA
>LOND01008083.1:5363-16744 GCA_014220965.1 Paragonimus kellicotti | reverse complement strand
AGCAACGGGATTCGAAACAAAATTGCCACCTCACTGGCGTCAATCAGATAATGAAACGGAAGGCGAGTCAGATAAAAGCCCAAGTTAAGGTGGGGCCATTACCATCACCATTTTCAGCTTTGATTCGTACCCGTGAGTAATATGGCTCGGGCTGCCATTGGTCCTGACAATAGTACACGGAGCTGCAGAAAATTGAGCTTCACGAAAGATAACAGTTAACAACACGGAGGACACGGGTTTGTCAATGACAGCAACATACCATGTCAGAGAGCGTTTCAAACCAGTAATATGGACGTTCGCGAACTCCTCAACAGGGTAGACGGCACCAACCAACTTCGCTCGGTGAAACGACCAAGGCTTTCATGGTCCATGACCACATATTCGACTGACCGCCTTGCGGTTTCTCCCAATCATCACACGCACTGAACAATGCACGTGTGACGCGACGAACAAGCGAAGCCCGCGCACTTTCCTACCATACTCTACCTCTGCCTTCCTAACCAAACGCCGACGGTGCTTTTCTCACAATTCAACTCGTGTGATATAAATCAAACGGCGGGGACAATAGTGATCAAGAAACGGGCGTCTATAAGCATTTTCCAAACGAGTAGGTCAGGTCTCTGAATTACAGAGTAAAACGGAACGCATACACGCATAGTAAACTCTGCTTTTATTCGACTAGACATTTCATTAAGGATACTTTTCTGTCACTGGTTGGTAGCTTATTGCAATATCCCGCCGCTAATTGTCGCTAATGCTTCAGAATCTTCTCAGCACAGGAAAAGTAACATGTAAGCGACACGGCCTTTTTCTCATACTGTATTACTCCGTGGGTATGTTTATTAAGAGCGGTGCTGCACCGGTTTTTCCATGATTGTCATTGAGAAAAACCAATCTCTGCGTGAAATCAGAGTGGAAATCGTAGCGACCTATTGTGAACCATTGATGTATTACTGTTTATGACGATGACCGGGGTAAGCTGGGCTTCCAATGTTGTGCCGGCCTATCAATCACTGGCTGCGTGGTTCAGTAACCTTATATTAAAACGATGGAGCATTTGCCAAAACGCGCAAATGCTAAACACTTCTTGGTGAATGGTTCTTTTCCTTCAACCCCTCCTGGCTTTCTTCTTAGCTGGTACCCAGCTTGTTTATCTTCGTTCATGGCTTAACGACGCTCACAGACAATGACCGTATCCCGCAGTCATCTCAAGCAGCTTATGGCACTCAAGGAGA
The DNA here is from genome assembly GCA_014220965.1 of Paragonimus kellicotti. Taxonomy (NCBI): domain Eukaryota; kingdom Metazoa; phylum Platyhelminthes; class Trematoda; order Plagiorchiida; family Troglotrematidae; genus Paragonimus; species Paragonimus kellicotti. The sequence goes on along the minus strand of LOND01008083.1, from coordinate 15,509 downwards.
GGTTCTTCGCTGGATTACATCCTTTCTTGGTATCAGAACTGTAAGAGTTGAAACCGGATCAGATCGCTGATTTCCCTCTCCGGTTTCGGTTAGGGGACCTCGAGAGTCACTGCTTAATCCGCTGTTACTTCTTACTTACATCAACGCTGGGCTGCTAGCAATGTTCTTCTGTACGATGACAGCCTAAAACATCCTGAATACCAGTGATTCCAGGGCACTACAGATTACCCTTTATGCGTTTCACATCGATCAGGTTATTTGAATTTTCTTCTCAATGTCAGTTAGTGTGCGCATTTATCACTCATCGGCTACTCTGACAATTCCTTCATGATTCACGGTCTGTCCGGCACAACGGACTTCATGAAAACCGATTTGGAGAGAGATCTTGGCATCTGGATGTCATTTAATTTACCCATCATCACGAGGTTGCTACCAGAAGAGGTCCACTTCTCTAAGGATGGTAAAACGAACCATCCCCTGCGTAGACAACAAAGCGTTTCAAACGCACTGCAGCTTTATGGAAGACTGGTATTTGACTACACTGATCAGGTCGTGTATACTGGCCTAAACAAAGATATACTGACCACTGATCATGTTCTGTGCATGGCTACCTAGCTGAAACTGACCCGTGGCATGTGGCTTGAGTCGCCGCTTGAAATTGTTGATACCCGTTCATTTGAATTTCGACGACTTCGCGGCGGCTCAATCTTAACATTTTCCCCCAGCACGGATCTCGTCGGGCGGTCATCATCATCATCATAGACAGCAATACATCAGTGGTTCACACTGATGCTTAACTGCCACACAACCACGAAGAAGAAGAAAAGAGAAAGAAAAAAACCTATATGGGAAGAAAAAAAAGGGGGGAGGGAGTGGTTCTTGAATTTAATGGCTGATGATGCCCGGCAAAGTCTTGATAAGTAGCTTCATGGGCTCTATCTTTTGACGTTCTTTGGATTAATCTTTTTACAGAGTTATCAGTCACTGTAACGGCCTTTCGCTCTAGTCGTTATATGTTCCTCTAGGGGTCATTTTAAAGGGTCGTTGCATCCTCATTTATCTCTGAATTTGTTGGATTCCTAATTTTACTGCATTCTTGTTACATGCTGTAATCTCCAAGAGCGACGCCACACTGTTTCCATTGACTGTTTCAGACCAACGTGCGCCTGCGAGATATCGAAGCACAAACTGGTCGATTCCTAATGATTTGGGCTTCTAGCCTTAAACGCCGTTCGGTTCACAGGACTTGCGTCTTAGGACAACGACGTCCTGTTACTAACACTCTCGAACCCCATGTTCTCATCGTGCTTTGATAGATCGGGCAGTGTACATAACTTTAATCTTGTCGATAACCAGAGAGTCCAGTGACAATACATAAACTGCAGTTTTACTGCAACGCATCGCCTCTTGACGCTGATAATTTAGTTATAAAGCGATGCGTGGTAGCGAAGCCGCAGTTTGCGCAATGTACATGCCATTTTGCAAATTGTTTGCGGTAAGTATGTCAGACGTATCAGATCGCTTGGAATATAGGACTGGTTCGAAGCACTGATGGAAAGTGTTGTCCAAGCCAACGTTTCCAGACAGCGTACGCTCCGAACATTCTGGTTTCAAATTTGGATTAATTTTATAGTGGAAATTTGATCGTCAGCCATCTTCAATGACCGTGGCTTAAAAATTGAAATGTTTTTAAATCGCTCCGTCGTCGCTAGCTCACATCAATGATGTTCCATATTTTAGTAACCCTAGTTAGACCTTCAATCCGTGGGTCATGTTTCAGAGCTATCTAATCGGCGACCCTGTCTTGAGGTATTTCGTTACGGATACTTGGCTTCACACTTTATACTTAGATTTGACATGGGAGCAATACAAGCCACTGGTACCATTCTAATTGAACTGCATCCAATTGGTCTTTGATGGCTGCAGATGTGAACATCAGAATGAAGTTTCTCCAAATAGCGTAATTTCTCCCAAGGTTTCAACAGTGCCATTCAACCAGTCTTGTGCAACGACCGGTGACCGTGATAGAACGGAAACTGTTGCTGAGACTTGTGCCTCCATTACGTCTGCTCAAACCGCACCGCAACATCCTAGGGGTATTTTACTCTTGTCTTTCGAAACGTAAGCCTTACGATGGTAGCTAAACTAACTGACTAATCTCTTGCGTTTGTAGTGGCTGGAGTGCATACTAACCCTAAAGATGTTCGTAAGACGCCATCCGCCAACGTGGCGTTGACTGAAACTGTGCTTAAAAGCTCTAAAAACACGTCTCCTATTGTCTTTAGAAAAACGATCTCCACTGCTCTCAAGGACTCAGGTTCTGGCAAGGTGTCATGAAAGCTGTCTAAAACTTCATGATGAGCACGATCTGAGACTCTAACGTGAGATCTATGGCCAAATGGATATAGGCCTTGCTTTCCAGCTTCTACCTCGCAACTGGAGGGAAATGTAGAATTCGTTACTCGCATCTACGTTCATACTTTTGACACAGAACATACTTTCGACTCCCTGTAATCCACTCTGCTATATCCCGACTTATCATGGATGGAAATCCAGAGGCGCAAGCCAGTGGAGAACCCTAGCTGTTGATGGAATTCACAATATCATCATCCGGAGCGTCTCGGATTGGGAGACGGATCATTGTGAGCATGACAAAAATCAATGAAGGTTTCTTCAAGTTCAGCATATCCATGGTACCCGGCGCCCCAATCTCGCACCAAAAAAGGTCTCTGTTCCTTCGCAAATATGGCGTTCAACATTTCGTGGTGATTTCACCCTGGACGTTGTCTTGTTCAAGACGAAATATTCCCATCTTGACCGTTCCATAAAAGAGCGAGCGCGATTGTAATTTTTTCATAAGACTCGTTATAGTCGTTTCAAGGTATCCTCAGTATATTTGTTTTCTCGAAAGCTCGTCGTAGTCGGCTCCATAATAGTCGACCCGAACTACTTTACCAGCTCCGTAAAGGAACAGTTTACCTTGTAACACGAGGCTAACACTCATTCGTTTATATTGATAACTGTTAAGTGCATTTATACTAGCCCTTTCCCTCTATATAACAAGCCAACTGAATCTTGTGGATGTCCAAGACTCTGTATAGCCGTGGTCACTGAGTCCTGGTTCACCAATTCTTACCTTGATTCTGAGCTAGACATTGAAGACGTGTTGCTTCTGCGCGCAGACAGTTAGAGAAGGTAGAGGTGGCTGGGTGGCTTTCCGTGTTTATGCTTCGTTGCAAACCTTCCGATATAACGATCCAGTACGTATTGCTATTTCCGAAGCATTCTGGTGCTTACTTCGCTTACCTTATTCGGATCGTTTGTTGATGGGATTGTCTATATCCCTGCACCTCCTAGTCAAACTAGAACTAACTTTCTTTGGGTAGATTGGAGATGTTAATCTTTCCGAGCTTTTCCCGTATCCTCTGGATAAATAATTGTGATCTTCCGAAACCAGATTTTGCGGCCTTTCCGCTTGTGGATGTTATTCTGATGCGATTCGTCAGTACTGTGGAAAGCGTCGGTCCTACAGGGCATATATCAGGTTTCGTGTGTTGACAGAATTTTCAGAATCTTATCAACATAGTTACCGAGAACCGCACAAACGTTCGCAGAATGAACATCGACCTGCTGCCTTCCCCTTCACACATACGGGATGACTACAACTTCTCCACTCGATTGGTGACTTAAGTACCAGGGTCACTGCCGCCCTCTCCTCGGCGGTTAATGTGCCGAAGTGTGCGCCCTGTAGTAGTGCCACTAAGAAGTTTGTGTGACATTGTTTGGAAGACCTGATCGCCAACCGTGAGTCAGTCACGCTCCGCTCCGTTGTTTGCAGCTGCTTGTTCATCTGACTGACCAGACGTGTTTCAAAAGTACCCATCACATGGAAGGCCACTCGCCAATCCTCAATTCTGAGGCGCACTAGGCAGCATTGATTTAGACACTTCGATTACCCCGGTAGAACTAATGGACAAGTGCTGTGGAAATTCATGATAAAGAACAAGAAAAGTCCTGCGTATACAACCGTGTAATTAAATTCGTCGTTACCATTTCCGATAGCGTTTTCAGCCAGAGATGTGTATAGTCGTACATTTCCCAACTTGTCAGGCGTTACCTTCCAAAATCGCCCTTTGGGTTTGTCGAGGTTTTTGTGGTCCGTGAGTACATCATTGTCATGCCACTGAGCTTCCTTCCTGCCGTCAGTAGCTGCGTTGGGAAATACATGGCACGATGAATGCGCCTTGGGCATACAGAATACACAAACCAATCAATGTATTTTCAGTGTCTCGATCATCGGTCTTGAGGTTGGAGATGTTTTGTCTATGCGCTGATGAACTATCTTGTTACTTACACAACCAGTCCATTTAGTACAGGCTAACTGACGGAGACTACAGTGGTACAGTGCAAAGAGCTTATAAATATTCGGCTTACATGAACTAGGTCATTGTTCTATACAATAAAAGTCAGTGAACACGCACACATTGTACACCCGCACTTTAATCAACAACCAATTGTATTTAAAGCCCTCACATTGACGAGGATTTACGAGCACACGACTTGCTTTCGCTATCCTCACAGACATCTAGTCAGAAGTTCTGCAGGCTGATTAAATAGAGCTATCCAGGTCGGCCAAATAATCATCTGTCTCAAGCGTCCCGCTGACACTATGATAGATGAGGTCGAATCCAACGCAGCCAAAGTACTAAAGAGTAGGCACCATGTAGATGACCCATATCGTATAGCCGTTTCAGCATGGACTAGGTATTATCTGTAGAGCTAAGTAGAATACTTTTGTCCGTGAACTTGATGCCAGACAGACGCTCTATTTCCTGATTTTCGAGTTTCCCAAGTGCCTCTTTCCAAATCTAATGTCCTGTGGATGATAAGAATTGAGGATTTCGGACACTGCGGAGTGATTTTTATCTCTTTTCCGGGCGAAACATAAGACAACTTACCCTTAAAACCTTATGTTAATGACATTCGTTCGGAAATTAAGGTTCGTCGCACTTATATACCGGGTTGGAAGCCACAGTTCCAGTCGGCTAATTTCAAATGCAGTGTTGTACATAGGCCAACTTTTATAAAAGCCAATTACGGTATACTGCTTCAATTCTGTGGCGTAAGTAGTGCTATTGGAAGAAAGACTGCCCGGCCTGGTTATTACTTGGCCTAAGCAAATATGAATGTAGTGATCTATTACCCTGTACCCTGAATGAGGCCTTAACAACTTATGGTAGCTCATTCAAGCGCATTCACATCCTATGAAAGGAACTATCGTTTAAAAGAATCAGAAGTGTTGTTTTATACAAACTTGTCGTTGCACTGTGGACCTTTTGTTCCGCTAAACTAAAATTCCTACGAATAAGGCCTGTGTTGAAAGCAAGCATGTGGAAATTAGGTCGCCATACCGTTGTCGGCACTCGAATGTGTAAAAGTCACTTGTGTACCCTTCAATTTTATTTATTTTTCAGTGACCAGCACAATTCTGAAGATGTCCGTGTTGCTACTGACAAAACAACAAAAGATAATTCTTCCAGTTGACGAGGCTTCCACTCGTTCATGTGTATATTTTTTGTCACAAATTGGGCGTAATTTTTCTGTGGAGCGGACACTAAATGCTGATTCTTGTTCTCCTGATCGGCTGCTTCCAGTCACCTGTTTCAATGGTCATTGTTGACCGGTTTCGATTCGTTATGCAATGCCGTGCAGCCAACCAAACCCATAAAATCTATATACCAGGCTGGAGATTCTAACTATGATGATGAAATTGCTTCTCGAAGCTCTCGTCGTGTTTATTTTGTATGGGTGTCTGACATATTTCGTAACATCATGCTCTATTTCACCTGGATTCATGACCCTACCTACAATGGATTTACATCACCTCGATTGAAACCTCCTGGCTTACCATGGCTTATTTGTAAGTTTGTCGCAAAAGATAAACGGAAAAACTATAAGGAGTATTTTTCTTCTATCGGTTGGGACAAGAAAACGTTACCAAACATTTTAGCCGAGTTGGAGGGAGTTTGTTTCGGATTGACGCAATTACTTGGACGTGGGCCATACTTCTTCGAACGAAGTGATCCTGGTCGTTTTGATGCTCTTGTCTATGGCTACTGGACTGTATTCCTTGACTTTGACAGTTTGTTTTCGCCGGTTATTGGCATACTTGAAAAATGTCATCCTATCATGGATCTAGTCGACAGAATGCGAAGTTCGATGGATAGTTCTGTACACGATCCCTCCTAGGTTGTAACATTGGACATTCTTTTCACGGTGTTAACTTTTGATTTCCGATTGTGGAGTATGGATGCACGGATTGAATGGACTGGACGAGGGTGACGTAATTTGTTATACCTGTGTGCTGGTTGATTGCCGACATCGTGTTGATAATTTTAACTTTATGTTGTTTGACTCCCGTTTAGTGTACGTCAACGGGTTGTGTGTGAGTCTGCGACGTCTCGCAGTACGTATCTCACATAAATGACTTTAACATCCTATTACTAATAGCCATGTGCAGCTACACGATTTTTCCTTTTATATGGAAAACATTCGAATGAAAAAAATGGCGCTGGATATGTGGTAATCACTTGCTCTAACCGATACCGTCTGTTAAATTTACATACGATCGGTGCAACCCAACGGCTGCCTTGTGATAACTCATGACCATAACGCATCCAAGTTTGTTCGTATGGCTTCTATCCGGGTCAGCTTGAGTACAGGAGCGTGATTATTGACTTGACAGATTGTTCATTTTTGTATCATGATCAGTTTACAGCATAATAGCACACGGTATCACTACGTTCGTGGCTTGTTCAAGGGGTTGTTACCAGTAAACTGTTCGGCCGACTACAAAACATACGCACTCTGCAACATCTAAACGTTTATTTGCCAGTATTTAGTGGCAAGGAGAATCATTCAGTTTAGCCACTAGAAATACAATTACATATGATTGTTAATTATTGGACTATCGTTTATACCTTGCTGTTCGTTCGTTTGCGAACCATTCAAGAGGTTTGTTTCGAAGTTATGCATATTGACTCAAATCCTATGTGTCTGTCGAGCTGCTGTTCATAAATCGCTACGCTCAGCCGGTTATTCTAATTGTTTTTCCAATTGAATTAGCGATGTGGCACTCGTTAGCATTGGAACAGTGGATACGAATATGGGACTGTGGTCAATCTGTCATTGACATGAACAGCAGTGTATCATTGGTTGACAGTGATTGATACACATCCATGTCACGACGTTCGCGACATGCTGGATGCGTTGTAGCCGATGAAACAGTCGAACACACTAAGCGGTAGTCCATTATTTGCCGCGATCGCCGTCTGATAGATTGATTACGCCTAGTCTTCATAATGTAGTCGCTGATTGTTGTGTTCTTTAAACTTTGCTCTTCGGTCGTTCACGACGTATTCGAGTGGTTGGGTTTTGAAATTATGAACATCGAATTGAACCTTGTGTACCTCGGTGGTTGCTACCCGTAAATAGTCGATGTCAACTGGCTATCTACTTGTTAAGTATAATTTCCGAAAATTGTGACATTGAAGGCGAGTTGAGTATCGCGATCGCATTGTCATCCACACCGGTGGTTGACACTGTTATCTAACTGTCGCTATGAGACGGGAGAATAGCTCTAGTTCACCACAAGAAGGGAATGAAGTAATGGAACCTGGTACGGAAAAATTTCTGTCTAAATTCAAACATGAAATATCAGGGTGTGGACTACTTGCTGTCTTACTTATTAATGTATATTGATAGATAAACAGATACATGTTTTCTTTTATTTACAATCCTTTAGCTGCTCGTAGTTTCGCTGATGTTGGTTATCAACCCACGAAGTTCCAATTGAGTGCACATGGTTGGAGAATATTCGTATTGTCCGGTGGAAACCAAGCAACACCTGAAAAACAAAGTTGCCCTGTGTAGTTGGTCTCCGAAAACCGATTTAATCGCCCTGGGGTTATGTAATGGCGTTATTTCCGTGCACAGGTTCGTCTGCTTTTATGAATCATTTCTACCACGATTGAAGATGATGTTTGTACTATCTTTTTTCTACCTGAAAATATACCTCCCACTTCATGCAATCTAGCGTGATCCAGTCCTCCCGGTATATCACGTTAAAGCAAACAACGTGATGAATGGATTGAAAGCATCAATCTTTTTTTGTTTTTCAAATCTGACTCAAATATCTAACGGCCCCATGGCCCACCATAACCAACGTACTCCGCCGATTGCTGTATGATATATGACCGACACCCACGTGAATTTCATCGCGATCGGGAGATTAGGCCTCTCTAACTTGTTCTCACACCAGGGTCGAGGCCGGGTGCGATAGTTACAGTTGTGGTATTGAGACAAGACCAGAGGGCTTGTTTTCGCGAAAGACCCAAAATGCCCGTTGGTTAGCTTTGCGACTAATCAGAGCAATGCCTCTACTCCCGAACGGCGTGCAAAATGTGATTGTTGTTGACTTTTAATTCAGACAGACAATATCAGGATTGGAATCCAGACACTGTAGAATTAGTTTGTTTGAATTTGACATAGTCTGATCTGAAATAAACGATGTCGTCCTGGGGAAGGGCTGTTTCCTGTGACATTAGTATTGAAGATCGCTTTCTCAAATTAAGTTACGCGCATCATTCATGCGGGTTACATATATAAGTTGTCATTATCTCTATTCATGTTCCCATCTAATACGAGCGTCTGCTATATTTTTTCATTTCCTTAACACATTAAATTATGAGTGTGCTATAGGCTTGATAACTGAAACACCACATTATTGCTCACCTAGTGATTTTCTTACTGAATTTTCAATCGATTATGTTCAATGGTGGAAAAAGTTAAGGAAATGGAAACCGCTTTTGCTTCAGGGAACATCGGACAAACTCTTCATGCTTATCCGTGCCACTGGTCCCAGGCGATCGTCTGTAAGTGAAGCGACACAGATGGCACACTCATCTATAAGTCCAGAAGGTTGGAGCGTTGGGCGGAACACTTTGAGGGTCAATTTAGCTGGCCTCCTGCTTCTACTGTGTTGCCGTCACAAACTTGTAATGTAGCACCCTGGTCGGTAGATTTGGAACCACCCACTGAGATTGAGGTTCTGCAACTGCTTTCGGCTCTCAATCGTAATAGGGCTGCTGGCCCAGATGATCTCGTGCCGGCACTTTTCAAAGAAGGTGGAGAGGCGTTAGTAGAGGCATTGACTCAGTTGTTTCAACTTGTGTGGACGACGGAGACCATCCCTCCGTGCTGGGGTCACTCGATAATAGTTCCCATATTCAAGAAAGGTATCAGGGGCTCTTGCGAAAACCATAGGGAATTAGTTTGACCTCAGTCATCATCATCATCATCATCATAGACAGCAATACATCAGTGGTTCACACTGATGCTTGACTGCCACACAACCACGAAGAACAAAAAAAAAAAAAACTTATATAGGAAGAAAGAAGAAAATAGAGGAGGGGAGGGGAAGTGGACCTAACTACTAAAAATAGCTACGTCTATATTCAAACATACAACATCAAGGCGCCTACACCTTGCAAACAAACAACCGAGCTGTAAGTGAAAGTAAGGCGTCATCAGCAAGACAGCTTCCTTACGGCTTTCACTGCCCCGCATCATTAAGTGCACTCACTTCACAGACAACTCGGCCAAACAACGACAGCATTCACGCCACTGAGCTCGATTAGCCGCCATCTCACCTAACGTCTCAAGCCACCGACTCTGTGAGTCGCGAGGGCCCCAGCCCGGGAGACGAACCCGACCTACAGTGACCAACCCCTTCGTGAACGATTTCATTTGTCTACGCCAGGTCATCATCTGTCCACCTCGCACCTTGCGCCAGTCGGCCGCAGCGTCCGCAAACAGTGCTCGGTGTGGCAAACGACTAGCTGGCATCCTTAGTACATGACCCAACCATCTAAGTCTGTGCAAATGTAGCGACTGAACAAGAGAACTCGTTTGACAATCAGTGCCAAACACCCGCTTCCTAACCTCCTCGTTGCTTACTCGCTGGTGCCACCCGATACGAGCGATTGAACGCAGACATCGGTGGTCAAATACCTGAGACGGTTCACGTCCTCTACCCTGAGCGGCCAGGTTTCGCTGCCGTAAAGTAATACAGCCCTCACTGTTGTT
>LOND01008080.1:0-14092 GCA_014220965.1 Paragonimus kellicotti | reverse complement strand
AAGTTTTCAGAATATTGTGATTGACTTTCACTTATGTTCATCGAGCGTTTTCATTTCTCTAACGCTCTATGGAGAGTTATATACGGTACTGTACATTTGTTGTCATTTCGCTGAAGTTTACATACAGTCTACACCATTTGTCCTCGTACAAAATGAACACCACGTTTTTGGATTGATTCGGCTTAACGTTACACTTTTGGTGCACGCGCTTAGTCTCCTTGGCGCTTGTTCCATCTAGATCGGGATAACCTACAGTGAGCTATTCAACGACTGCATTTTGGACTGACTAGTTGCCCTTATACCTTTGTATTGGACTAGTCCCCTACAAGCTATGGTGGATGAATTACGACAATTTCCTATTGACTGTAGGTTTTGTTTACGTCCACTTATTTCATACCAGACAGGATCGTAAACAACTTCACTGCCTTCAGCTTGCGCGGGTAACTCAAATTTTGATTGAAATTTTGTACGCTGTTGTTGAGGCTTTGTTATCTTTGATAATTGGTGCTCCCAGCCTCGAAATTCATATTTTCTGATCATCATTTAACTTATTCGTTTTGTCGATTATTACCAGGGAGGATATTTGCTCGTTTTCACTATTTCCCTGCTCTGGGTTTTGTTCCTGTTACTTATCGCCTTTTATAACGTCAACACCTGATGATTCTTCTCAAAAACTACAACGCGGTGACAAACACGAGATCCAGCAGCATCGGTGTGTCGGAGGTATCGAGTGTTTGTGGCCGATTCGGCTGCCACATGACTGTTCAGAACGGTATGCAGTGCCAGACATGTCTACACTGGTACCACTTTGAGTGTACCGTCATGAATTAGAACATGTATACTGTGCTCACTCTTTCAAAAATTCCATTTACCTGCATGAGTTATCTTTTTCGGGAAGACTGCATTTGGTGCAGAGTCGTACTCATCTCACGGCTCGCTACTTTTAATAATCACAGCAATCGTTCTTGTGTATTTGCAAGACGTCTAAAGAATATCAATGCACTGCACATGGCCACGGTTGAAAACGGCTCTGGTTGAAAGCACAGACGGCTTTATCTGATATGAAGTCAGAATAGAGCTCACTGAACACTTACATCGTCCTCGCCATTCCGGGTGCGGCGGTTGCTCATAAGGCAGTGGCTGCCCACTGCTCAAGCCGAGGAAGCCGCATCAAATTTAAGGGACAGAGCGATCCAGGAGGCGAGGCTTGTGTCGCGGGGACGATTTCTGACCACATCGTCTTCAGGTGAACAAGCCAAGGCGGTGTTACGTACCTCATCACCTTCAGAGTCAACAAACTCGGTTCCTGCCAGCAGACCGCTCTATGGCCACGAAAAAGTCACTCGGAGTTCATGTGACGTTACCGCGAAGATTACCACGGGGTAAGTATCGGACAAAACAGGTGAGCTGGAGAGGGGTCTTGCTAATCTAGAGGGGTTCTCACTGAATCGTTCTTTGCAGCAACTGCAGAAGCGCTCCCAGCCAGGTAGAACAAAGTCAGGCGTCATGGATGACCCAAACTTCAAGTTAACTTAACAACCCTCATTTTTATTCTCAAGAGGAGACCAGTGTTTTCGAATGGATCAGCTCACGCACCCACACCTACTTCAGAGATGGCTGCTTCCGTTGCCTCGTCTGCTATGCTGCACAAGTCTGGAAGGATGGCTACATAGGCGGTGCAGACCATCACTCTTCCTCCACAGCTCCAGTCGTTCCATCTCAAAACTTTTCGCTAAAAATTATTTTATTCCTAAACTTCATAACCCATTGAGACTGCTTGGGCCACCCCCTGCATCTAGGACGAATCATACCTGACTCACTCTAGCCGAACTTCTCCCGGCTGGATGGGATCATTTCGTCCCAAGTATTCTTCTAGTCTAAAATCCCATCCGAAGTTTTGAAGGTACAAAGCTGCAAATCACCTTTATTCAGAAAGCGAAGGCAATCCGAAAGCCATTGACCTCGGGCCAACAGAAGGGAACTAAGCGTCCTAGAGAGACGATCACACACGCGTAGACCGTGAGGAAACGATCGCCACCCTCCAGGAAGTCTCACGAAACTCTGTCACCGTCTACGCACTCTTCTTACTACGGCGGCATTCTCAAGCTCTTCCTAGTGCATTTCCGTCTCTTTTTACACCTAGCCGAGTGAGGAAGTTGCCTTCAAGTGTGTAGACGAACCGTCCAAGCCTTTAGACAAACCGCCAGTAACCAGAGAGTTGATCTACGACACTGGCCTTCATGTTCTTGCTTCAACAGAGACCCGGATTTCCGCAGTTATTAGTGATAATGAACTGCATGTTCCTGGGTACTCGATGTACCAAGCGGACTCCTCTCATGGATGTCTGGGAGGCTGTGCTGTCTCTTGAATTCAGAAGCTCCCGGTGCCGAATGTTACCGGGGAAACTACCTACCCAAGGTTATGCAACGCGCTCTTGCATAAACTCCAAGCTTCGTAGTAGCGACACGCTCCTCCTTTCTGTGTAATGCCCTACTTGCCGTCGTGCACTGCACCGGATGACGGATTCATCTTGCTTCTTTGGACCCCTTTTCGTTTACACAGCGTTTCTCCCATCTTCTTATTTTGAGTGACTTCAGCGCACCCAAACTTAGTTATGTAGCTGCCTCTCATGAGGACTTTGATTGCGGATCTTCGGAATCCTCGCCAACAATTTTCCATGAGAAAGCCTGGATACAGCATGTCAAACTACGTACAAGGCACCGTCCGGGACAGACACTCTCCTTATTTGATCTGATTAGCTCGAATGAAGCTCAGTTGGCAGATAAAGTGGACGTCAAACCACAACTGGGGCACAATGACCACACATTGTTAGCCTTTGCTTTCATTTGTTATTGGCTCCAAAATGCTGTAACAAAGTCCTCATTCCGAAATTTCTAGAAAGCAGACTTTGACGCACTAAAGCTATTCCTAAGTACACTCAAGCTTGTATCAGGTCCAGTGAACTCAAACCACCTTTCTTTCAAAGCCGTCATTCACGGAGCTGACGAGACACTTGTTCCTCACAAACTGTGGAAGTCCTCCTCTTGTGCAACTCTTCCATGGAACATACGTAAACTTCCTGATACACGTTCCCGTCTATTCTTTAAGCAGAAGCCAACGAGAAATCCTTAAGATCTAGAAGCCTTTTGCTTTGCACGAAACGGGTGCAAGCGGGAAATCTATCAACGCGCCCAATAGGTACGGTCAAATAGTCAACCGGTAGCACGCGGGAACAAGAATGTCTTCTTCTAGCACATACGCTACCGAAGATAACCTAAGCCCTGGGCGCTTTCTCTGTGGCTTCCAGATGGAGCCACCTCCAACCAAACCCGAATGGTTGCTGGGGTGTTCAGAGAACACTATTCAGCAGTCTGCAGTGCGGTTCTGTGAAATTGACATCCAATTCTCCCCGGAAGAGAAACCAGTACCCACCCCTGACAACTGAATTATCTATGCCCGACGTTCGGGACCCCCTGTTTAAGATAAATTTTTATAACGCAATGGGACGAGAGGCGATCTTTCCCCGATAAACAAAGAAGCGGCCCTTGGTTTGGCGGTGCCACACGATAGTCTTTTTAACCAGAGACTGCGAACCGGCACTCTCCCAGAGGTATGGGAAAAGGCCATTGTCGAGCATATATTTTAGGCAGACAATTGTCACTCTCCAGCTAACTATCGGCTAACCAGCCCTACCAACATCCCATGCAAGATGATGCAGCGTCTATTAAAACCCGTCATTCCTGAGCATTTATTCCCAAATGACCTCTCCTACTCTACTCAGCGTTGCTTTCTTCTTGGACCGATCATGCGCGACCAATATGCTAATCTTCATGGATAGCCTGACAGACGCCAAAGACAATGGCCATATCTCGGATGCTATCTTCTTCGACTTTGCCAAAGCCTTTGACCGTGTCCCACACGGTTCTCTTGTACATAAACTAAAAGCTTCTGGGATCCAAAGGGAGGTTATTTGTTGGGTTACATCCTTTCTCGGTAACAGAACTTTCAGAGTAAAACCAGATCGAACCCCTATTCTCCCACCTCTATTTCGGCTGGGGTTCCCTAGAGATCCAGGCTTGGTCCGCTGTTGTTTTTTAATATACATCAACGATCTTCCTGACCTTATTTCTAGCAACGCCCTCCTTTATGCTGATGACTTAAAAATCTGGAATGCTTGTGATCCCAGTGCATTACAGATTGACCTTGACCGTATTAAGTGCTGGTCAGATGACTGGAGTCTCCCTCTAAACGACAGCAAGTGTGCGCATATGTCGTTTGGAAGAGATTCCGAGGTCCTGTTCGTGATGCATGGTATGAAAAGTGTAATAGACATCGTGAAAATTGACCCTCAGAAAGACCTATTGATTTGGCTGTTTCCTGGTTTATCTTTTTCTTATCAGCACCAGATGGCCACCAAAAATGGAATTAGGACTCTTGTGATGATACAGAGAGCCATTTCCCCGCGTAAACAGGCACGACTTCCAAACGCTTTACGGGGCCAATATGACTGTTGCTTGAGTACGCTAATCAAGTCGCATACACCTGTGTGAAGAAGGATATATTCGCCGTTGAATGTATCCAACGAGCGGCCAACAAAATAGTCACTGGTCTGCGGCATTCCTTCTGAGTCTCGTCTAGAAATTCTTGACCCTTATCCACTGAGTTTTGAAGACTCCGCGGTGACTTAATCCTCACGCACTTCTTCTTCAGCGCAGAACTCGTGCAGCACTTCTTCATCCCAGTAGTCGGTAACAGTCGAAGTGTTCGAGACGAGACGCTCTATAAGCTCCGACCACGGATCTTACTTGAACAACAGTTGTTAAAAAGGTTATCAACCACTGGAACGACCTTTCATTAGGGGTAGTTAGCTGCTCTTACCAGGAGCCGTTTCAACGTGTTATTAACTTCCCACCTATCTGAGAAATTGTCAGATTAGTGCTCTACTCTGTTATGTTAAATTAGTGTGTTACTTCGTTCCTTGTACTCTCTGTTATCCTGATGAGCAGTGCTACAGCTTGTTCTCGGTGATCGCCTTTCAGGTCAACAGAAAACCGCTGACATCGAAACGGACAAACTGACTGGATCCGGGTGAATTGGGTCTCCAACCTCGAACCCGTGAACAAATCGCTGAAATCGCTGAAAAATCAGTTCAAGAACGCTGTTTGCTGAGGAGGAAGACAGCTGTGATGTTGCTGAGAGTTCGCGAAGCAGGTTTCCCCAGACGGACTTCTCTATAGACGAGTGCAAACCCTTATAGACTGTGTCACATCCTCAACTTCCTAGCTATTCCATGGATCCAGGAAGGTTGCTGAAGTCACGAGAATCCGTTCTACGGCGAATTGTTGAATGTGGAAAATACTTTTACTATCCAATCCACGGCTGTCTGTGCAATGGCGCCAATAGCTTTCCGTCTTCATTGGTGCCATGTGCAGAACAGGTGCCCATGGAATGGTACGTTATACCGTTATCCAGGGTGTGCTGAAATTCGGCACGAGCAATGCGCAGTTTGTCTGGTGCCAGTCTTCGTGGTCGTTGAAAAACTGGTGGGCCTTTCGTCTTGATGTGATGTACCACGTCCGTAACGACGGCAGGTAGCTCGTTCGATGGACGGGTCAATTCTGTGAATTCACGCAGTACTGCTCGGTATCTTATCACCGCTTGGTTCAGCAAGCAGCGGGCTGAGGACAGACGTCGAGGAAATGGTGCCTACGGTAGATATACTCGTTAGAGGATCTAGGAGCTTGTGATGACCTGCGTCGACAATTAACCCAAAATGCTTCAGGAAGTCATTGCCCAAGATTAACCCTAGTACGACCACCATAATGAACACCCAACGGAAGGCACGCCATAGGTCTACCTCAAGCACAAGAGAAAGGGTGCCAAAAGTGCGTATTGGGGTTCCATTGGCGGCTTGCAGCTTGAAGGGTGTCGAACGAGGCGTATCCTCCTTTCTAGGTGGTACGACGCTGACTTGAGCACCAGTGTCTACTAGAAAACGCAACCTAGAATTTCTATCGGGTATAAAAAATAGGCGACCAGGAGTAGGACTGCCAGCAACAGTTGTCGCCATTACTTGCTGGCACTCGCGTTTCCCGAAGCATTTGAAAAATGTTACGACCTATTGAACTTCCATAACTTGGTCTCGAATCTGTGGTGATACCAGCAGCATGCCATTCTTGAGCGCGACCTAGAACGCCTACGTCCTCTGGAAACGGAGTGAGATCAAAAGGCTCTGACGGTCTGAATTTCTAAATGAAGTTCTCTTACTTGTACTGCTAAACTCGGCGGTTATGCTTCCTGCATGTGCCTCCACCTGGTGCATTTTGCTGGGGAGGTGCTCGATGACTGATTCAATGGATCTTGGCAACTTATCCTATAAACTTGTCGATATGGATGGATAAATGATTGCGTACATGAGGTTGGGCAATCTCTGCATTAGGGAGTGGCGAACGAATTCGTCGTCGATCCAGTGATTTTGCCTCACCTGTCTCAACTGACGAAGCGACTGAGATGGATATATTCGACCACATCATTAGAGTTTACACACAGAATTTTCAAAAAGTATGAGTAATTAGAAAATAGTGGAACTGGAACAGGAAACATACCGCCAAGTAGAAATGTACATAAATACACAAATGCGAAGAAAGTAAACCTGGCGCATTTAACAGGCTGCTATTAATATGAGAAAACAACAAAAATGACTCACCCAACGATCTCATCAATATCGCAGAGCTGGCTCCTTATTGTTTGGTTCCTACACCCGACGCTTCTCTGGCCGTACGCTAGTGAGATTTAGAAGCCATAACGAAAAGACGGTGAATCTGCAAACAAACTTTACTTGATGATTCACTCACCGTACAACAAGCAGTCTTCAGTGCAGCAAGTGTAGGCGCTGAATGGATTGATATAAGAGAACCTCTAACATAATCGCACGCCAGCCGCCAAAGAGGACGAATGTCGGCGCAACTCCGGTCGCCGTCTAGACTTCGACCAAGCGTCGAAACGATCGTCAGATGTGTATAAACGACACTGCCCGAAGTGTTGTTATTCTAATGAAGATAACGTGGATTCATTATACAGCCACGAATAAAGCTGTGACCCACACACCAACATACTAACTTTGATGTCAGTGGTTTGTAGTAAATTCACATTCACAAAGTAATGTGTAAAGGTACAGTGATACTAGTAGGGCAAATCACACGTAGCAGGAAGTTCAGGAATTCGGGTACTTTGAAAGAGATCTCGGTACACCGGTGAACTCTCACGTAATCAGATTTCTTGCTTGATATCATTTGAGAATTGGAAAATTTGTTAGCTGTGATTTCTCTATGAAGCTCCCCATTATCTACATCATTTGGGAAGAGCCTGCCGTCATTTGTGCAGCAAATCCTCGGTCATAGTGGATATTACAGCTGTGATAAATGTGCACATAAAAATTTATAACACATTAACAAATTAATATCCCCTAACACCGATGCCTCTTTGCACACGGCTTTGATTTTTTCGAAGTTTTTGTGCACTCGAGCATCTCTATTCACACGATATGATTGCTTCATGCCTTATTAATTATTTGCAGTCCCCCCGTCTGA
This sequence comes from Paragonimus kellicotti, assembly GCA_014220965.1. Classification (NCBI taxonomy): domain Eukaryota; kingdom Metazoa; phylum Platyhelminthes; class Trematoda; order Plagiorchiida; family Troglotrematidae; genus Paragonimus; species Paragonimus kellicotti. The sequence goes on along the minus strand of LOND01008080.1, from coordinate 6,503 downwards.
AATTTGCTGGAAGGCCGGTTAGCCTATAGAGAGGTGACCCCATTAGAGGTAACCTTCGTCATTCAGTAGCTGATGTGTTGTTGGTTCATAATAATAAGTTTTGGCTCCATAAATTCTTATCACACGAACTTCCTCGCCAATGTCGTGGTTGGACAGACGCATGCAACTGGAAAGCTACGGAATGCAGACCATTCCTTTTGTACATGACACCTGGGGTATTGAAAGATGTTTTTGATGAACTACACCACAGTTACTTGACTTTGTTTATAGACATTTACCTTTTGTGCCACTGACTTTCGCATAAGACTCAGGTAAGTTTTGCTGTGGCATTAAAAAATTGGGTCGTAATTTGAATATGGTGTGCGGCTTGCGTTCCCTCGTTCATTTACCCGACGATATTATTTAACCACGGTCCACTTGGCACATTCCGCGTTTCCTTCACTCGTCCATGCGGTGCATGCAAATGGCGGTTCTTGAGAATGTGAATCCCATTGTACAGACATACGAACGATTTGATACAGTTAGAAATGTGGACTCATGCCGGGTATCGAGGGGCCAGATGAAGATCTGCAGCGTTTCGTACTTACGCCATTCACGCGAATGTTCTGTCTTCTGTGTACAACGGAATAGTTTATTACCTTGTCTCTCATAATAAGACCGTCGTTTTAGACGGTAAACCATACTGAACCGTTCGCTAACTAGTCGGGTTCACATCGAGTTACGCGTAGTCTGTTGATCCAAAAATATCTTTACGAATGTCCAACGACGGAAAAGATAATCTACCTTCAAAACGGTTAACGAGAAGGTGCTTGTTAGAACTGGATTCAATACGGTATTAATTGAATCGATGTACATGAAAGTTGAGTCGCTCACCACGAGTGTGAGAATCAACCTGATATTTGACGATAGACGTGCTCATACAACAAATTCGACAACCAGTCACAACTCAGTATTTGGGGACAATTAAACGGAATGAGGTTCACTCAAGACCAATGGCCATTGGTTAGATCGGAGTGAGACAATTTTTGCGGTTCGAGAATCGTAAGTTACTCAATGAAAAATATAGAAGGAAAATGTTTAATTTTGGTGTTTAGCAATGTACACCGCTCATATTCAATAAGAGTAATGAAAACGGTTCTAGTTGCTGGCCTAATGATAAAGACGATTAATGCAGTTTGTTTTCAAGGAACAAGGTAAACATAAGGTCACCCTTCAATGCTAATGCAACAAAGCACAGAAACCTCAGGAATGATAAAGTGGACCTCAACAAAATCAACACTGAGTCCCAAAAACCAGCTGGTCTTCCAAAACTCGAGGTGGCTGTAGGAACAACAGCGACTGGCCGGTTCAGTAGAAGGATCCTTATCCTCTGCCTTGCCCGTAACAATCTGGTGTCACCTTTGCGGACGCTTCTAGGAAACAAAGGAATCTGATGTTCCGTCGCACAGCAGTGCCATCTGATGTTCTTACTGACGCCGGATGTACGCGTCCGTCATCAACAGGAAGTACCTCGGTAATCACACCATGGGGCCAAGAACCTCTGGAGGCCTTTTCTAAAAGAACTAAGTCGCCTATCTGAAGATTGCTTGAAGAGTTCACCCACTTAAGTGTAACCTGTAACTCCAGTAGATATTCACGCTGCCATCGTTTTGAAAAACACAAGATAGGTGATGCGCTTGTCCCAAACACTTAATGTAACGTTCACACAATGTCTGTTCATCTGTAACTAGGCCTATATTTAAGCGCAACAGGAGCAAATCACCGAGAAGAAGCATCCCGGAGATATCTGCATCGTCATAAACAGGCATAAAATGGCCTGTCGTTGACGATTTGCTCAACGCCTACCGTGTAGGTATTAGATAACTTCTTGCATTACTTGTTGTGTCACCAACGACAGCATTCGTCTCATTGTTCAAATCATTCTTTACAAGTCCTGCCCAGAGGACTTGCACACGGAGGATTAAAATATTAATTTATTCCTTGGTTCGATATCTTATCCTCCAACGAACAATTGTCTAGACACCGTAACCTTCGTTTTAGCTACAAGTCGGCTCTGAGAAAGTTGAAAACCATTTATCAGTGTTAATGGCCTCTGGCGCACCCGTATTCACAAAAATCGCATCAAGGCCATGAGAAATGAGTCTGTAGACACGGACTTGACTATTTCTATGTGAACCACACGGGTCTCATCGTTCGAGCCCCTGTCTTCCTATACGCACCTTAAACGGACCTAAGCAATCCACCCTGTAGAACCTGAAAGGATGACCGTCCGTCGACGTTCTCATCTGAAGAAAATCCATGAACCATGCATCTGCGCAATACCACGCTGTCAATGAATTCGACATCGTTCAGCCAACATCCCCAGCGGACCCATTCATACTCCCTTATATCGGAGTCTCAACCAATGCCTTGGTGACAAAGGTCTTTGAGTAACCTGCAAGTCGGCAATGACATTGTTACTAATATTCTCAAGGTATCGTATAACGAGGCCACACAACGTAATATCCCTCTTTCCGTGTACCCGGTGAAAGGGAGGTTGATTTGAAACCGGAATCAGTCGTCTGCAGCATGCCACCTCACGCCCAGAGCTCACTGGCGCTCCCGACTGTGGGGTGCAGGATCGCGGGAGTCAACAACTTTCTCTTCGTTTGGTAATTTTTCAATGGCTCTACAACAATTAGAAACTCACTTGTTGAATCTAAATCCACATAGCCGAAGCATCGCTAGAAGTTGGTCTACCAAAGCCCTGGTTTCGGATACTGGGTCGAATGACAATAGGCGATCCTCCACGTGGAAGGTTTCTTTCAATACGGTCGCAGTATTCCGTGGAAATTCCTTCTGATTATCCACAGCTACTTTTTGTATTGCGAAAATAGCACATTATAAATGTCGACCGAAATGTACACTCCGAAGGTGGACGTTTCAACGGCGTAAGCATCTTGGCGGTCCTTCCAAACAAATCAGAATTCCCAACCAAGAAGACTTTAACTTCACTCGGTGAAACACAAGGGCACTCTCACTTGCACAGGAGACAGTCTCTTCGATGCCGCGGGACGGTACGCCCACAAGTACTTGCGACAGACGCATAAGTACTCCTAACAAACTGTTATTCAAGTCCGGACATTGGAGTAAGGTTTTGTTGAAAGACACGCCCGGTGTTCAACGGCATAATAAGTGACTACCAGTACTTTAGCAGGCTTATTCGGGTTAGGCACAGGATGGTGTTGCAATTACCATCTACGTGTCGTAGTTATAACACCCTCACTTATGCAACCCTTCCTGATATGCTCCAGTATTACGGCCGAGTGGGCGGCGCTTAGCTTTGGGTCTCGAATCAACGTTTTCTTTAATGTAGCATGATGTTCCTCAAGTCGTCTCTTTATTGTTGAGCAACACCCTACCATCTTGTCTCCACCACTGGCCTATCTCACGGTGACCATCCTTGAGTATTACACTGTTATCAGTCATGTTTAATGCTTGTCTGTCCCTCACAGACAGCACTGTTCCCTCCGAAGTGCTTCCACCAGCAAAATCCAACTCACACATTCTTCGGGATCAAACCATCCAAAGTGACCTGACGTACTCCGATGAAGTTAATACAACGTTCAGCCCCGAGGTAGGCAATGGCGCGGAACCTATTGGACACTCCAGCCAAAAAGTGGTCTTTACTCACACAAAAGCTCATCGTTTTTTTGCCAGCCTGGCGGGCGGGGCTTCCAATGCCAATGTGCTTCACGAATGTCGTTTTGGTCAAACTCTCGGAAGAAATGTCCCCTTTTTCACTGTCAGTTTGTTGGACGACGTTAACCCGCGTCAGTGGTAGCTGGTTCACCATATAAACCGAAGCGACTGTGACAAAATGCTCCTGATCCAAGGGCTGCAACTCAGCGGACATTTTATTTTACGGTGTTGCACAAGTTCCATGCAGAGTACTAAGCATCATCTGGCAGGGCGCCCTTGCAGACCAATCGTCTTTTGAATGGACTTGTCGGGCAACCTAGTGTCAAGATACCGTCATCCAAAAAGGCGTACGGTTGTCACGACGCTTCTGGGCCAACCAACCTTATCGAAATGAATCCCAAACAAGCTCCGCTCAGTTTGGGCGTAGCACCGCATAAGGATGACCTTACCTTCTCGTCACGACTTACTTCAGGATTTGTTCTCGTGAACTAATGTATGATGGTGTCAACCACAATCCGGTATTGCGCCCCGTATCTGTACCCGACAAGACCTCGCCACATGGTTCGCTTTCAAACAAACAAAACACTAGTCCGCATGGTTCTCTGACCACACTTCTGTCTTGCCTTGCTTCGAAGATTGGCTAATAAAACAAGCACAGTCAAGGTATGTCGCGATTGTCAATACATACCTTGTGGACTCTTCTTCGGGTGCAACGGACGTTGAGCCCAACAGGCTGTAGCAGCGGAATAGAGAACTTGTGACCCAGTTGAAGTACAAGTAAATAATGGCCTCCATCTCACGAGCTGTACGTCATTCCTGTATGACAGCGTGGACGAACGAGACGTTGGTCGTTGAAAGCGCGGCCAATGAGAACGCAGCTTGAGTCTCAGTTCGGGTGTGGAGCACACTACCGTCCTTGACGCATAAACATCACTTTCGTCTTAGCTCGGAAGTCGTTCGAGACCGAAGCGTGTGGTCTGTCCTGTAACCAGCTGATCAACGTTGTTGTGTCGGTGCGTCGGGGATCACACAGCGTAGACATGTCATTTTGTGTTGCGACGTTTTGCCCAGAGTTGTCGATGAAGCTTGTCCCGGCGTTGACCTTGTGGCCGGTTGTAAGCTCGTAGGTTACCGGTCCACAGGTCCGAGCTATTCCGAACGGTCTTGACAGCACCGGTTGACCTTTGCCCGCTTGCCGCTCCTCCAAGCAGACGAGCGTCCCAGGCTATGGTTCTGCTGATATTGTTGTGTAAATTGACTGGTAGGCACGACGAAATTTCCAACGGTTGAAGAGTCCATTGGTTCTATTGTACTTGAAGTCTCGCGGGACAGCATGTAGAAGAATGCTTTCTTTCAATCCAATTTTGAGAAAAATTGAGCGTCGGCTATCTTGACCAGTAGCATATCGGCCGTTGGGAGTATGAATTTTTGCCTGCACAGTCTGACTATTCACCTCCTCTCAATGACCGCATACTTGCAGCGTATCGCCCTTTTGTAGCACCATGACTTGGTGTGAACCCATGTGGAAACATCGATTCGTTCGGCCGAGTCTTTCGAACCCAGTTTCCTTATAACAGTCGTTGATTCTCGTTTATCCAGAGGACTCGGATGCGGTTGTGTTACCGGAGACGTGAAACCAAATTCCTTCTCAATAGTTGACCTATACCGGTGCGCAGAAATGGCCACCGTTTGGATATCCGGTGAAGCAAGCCGGGCTGTTGCTTCCCAGTGAGAGTAGAACTATGTACTGAGTAGATGGGTTCATTGCGCACTTGCGTAACTTGACGGATGTGAACTGCTCCAACGGTTCCAAAGCGTCCTGCTTCCACTGGCGGGACACGAATCTTTCTGTGAGTACCTTCGTTCTGCATCCCATTTTTGTAGATTATAAAGAGAACATCTGGTTCAAACATAAATTTGGTGGACTGCCAATCAACGGGCGTCAAAGTACATTCTCTCTTCAAGTGCCGCAGCTAATGAGAGCAGCCAGCTTTTAATTTCTGGCTTCCAACGTAAGTAGTAGCAGTCGGTAACAAGTCCAAGTATTTTGTTAAGGTAGTTTTTCACTGAACCCAGCAAATTTTGGTTGATGACGTTTAAGGCATCTTACAATTACCTGACGCCCGAGGGTCCAGAGGAAGTTGGGTTACTTGTCCTGCTTTCTACGCAAGCGGCCAACTGGCCATACTGAGTGGCGCTGACTGCCACTCTTCCACGTACAAAACTTAGTTGGTCGCTAATAGTAGGTTTTTTTACGCATTCAGTTATGTCCTCAACAACTTGTTTCCCCTTTCCTTTAAGCGGTGAGGCAATCGTTCAAATGCTATAATTAGGTTGGTTCGACGGTTTATTTTTGCACCATAATCCAGCTGCACTAACGTTGTTTGACAACCCCTTATCTGACTGGTTAGTCTCCGCGCAGACCACCGACATCGTCAGCAATCAATTTGGGACCTATGAAAACCCCCTCACTTATCGCCTGCATGCTATCATGTCGGCAGGCAAACTGCTCGTGCAAACTTCCCATAGCTTTCGTAAACCCCATCTCTTTTGGCAAAAATGCGCGGTGCTTAATTGTCTCTTCCGCCCTCCTACGACAATGATGCACCGAGTGTGAAAGCTTCGATCATTTGTCGATCGGTCTATCTCCCACTTTACTCACCAAAATTCTGGCGAAGGTGAAAGCTCAAACTTCTGAAGAGAACGAACATTTTTTAAATTTCTAAAGCGACGAATCCCGTTTAAACTTGCAAGTCGTTGCGCCATATGGCCAGCCTGAGATACAAGATAGCTCGTGAACTTGTCAAGATATCGCTTCTCAC
>LOND01008079.1:0-11946 GCA_014220965.1 Paragonimus kellicotti | reverse complement strand
GCCTTCAGAAAAAGTCTGATATCACGCCGACATCGCAGATGACGATGGTTTACAAATCCCACTCGGTTCCTGATTTCATCTCTAGTCCATTCACTGAAGTGTTACCGAAGTAAGCAATTTCAAATACGTTAAACTCCGCACGTCCGCATGTATACCTGACCGTTTTGATCTGTAATTGCTAACTCTGAGATATTTCTACACAAACCACTAGAAACGGATAATGTGCTTGTCATTTTGTTCAAAATGCGGCGTGTGTCCTGAAGATTAAAACATCTTTATGCGCCCTATTAGCCGTCGCAGCGTAGAACACCCTGGGTGTGTGCGACACTATCCGAGACGATAAGGTGCTCGAATGTTGCCCATTTAAGGTCAGCTAATCTAGAGGAACCTAACAAAACCGTCCCACAACCGAACCAACTGAGACTCAATCGCGCGATCCAACATCACTCTTTCTTGTGATGTCCTAGTAGTCTGCTATCTAATAAGATTTATAATCTACCCAGTAAAGGTGGTACTTTCTCTTTCGGATTACGTAAAGAATTAAGACGCGATTTTAACCCACAGATAAACAGTGACCTGAAGACGTGCCCCAAAACATTTTTCAATTACTTCCAGATGAATTTGTAAGAAAGCAATAAGTTCAGCGCTTGTGAGAGGCCACCTCACGAGTTGTTAGTGCATCAGCTAACTGAGCAGCTTGTGCGTGTTAACCGACATACTACTGTTGGCCTTGGAGTACGCTAAGTAAACAAAGACTACCATTGCTCAGTTGCCAGACCATCAGTGTTCAACTACCGTGATCAACTGGAAACAAACATTGAAACACGATACAAAGAGAGGAGTGGCGTCACAAAGGAAGAGTTTTGAAGATGTGCAAAATGTTATTTGCCAAAGGGCAGGACAATCAGGACTGCGACAAGACATTATCTAATCAGCTGTTAGTCAGACGAGGAGACATTTCGAATCGTCAGCGATTAAAAAGTGACGTGCTACTCACATCGCCATACTAGTGTATTATACAATGTTAAATAATAGATGGAGTACTGTTCCGACGGACATCAAAATGATTCTGGGTAAGCCACAACCTCAACTGTATATTCCCATCAGTGAAATGTTTTATTCTGACTCGTGATTTGTTGAATGACAACTCCAAGTACGTACACTAGAAATGGAATTTTTATTTTCTGGCTGCAGCAGTGAGATTTGTTATCAGGCCTTAATTTCAAGTGAAGCAAGCGACAAACAAAAATGCCTCCACAAACGTCAAAATCACAGTGTACGCCACATACCCGCATGTATCACATCACACCGAGTGTCAAACGTTCACTGGGTTGCTGAGAGACAAACAGGCAAATAGCTCATGAAACATTTGGGGACTGCGGCGTCGGACCAGTCAAAAAGAAAGTAGGAAAACAAATCAAAGAACCGAAAACAGGTGGCAGAAAACGGCTTGATTAGCGGAGAAGCCTAGGTGGACAACAACAGATAGTGATGATAGGGAGGCGTGCAATGAGCGCTGAATGTTCAAGCTGAGCTGGAGACAGCCAACTTCTTCAAGTGATCCATGAAACCTTGCAAAGATACGTCGTCTGTCAACACGGCACTGCCGGTGTCCTGAAACAGAGAAGCACGATGCGAACATTATTACCATGCACGTAATTGAATATTGAAAATCCCGACTTTTCATCATTATTCTCAAGCCTCACAAAAATAAACGAAACAGGCTACACAGTGCATTCAGAGTCTACAACTTGTGTCCGGTTAAACAAACGCAGACCTCTCTTTTACTTCATAGATGCCTCCGACGATGAAGTTAGTTCGTCACTCGCACATCTGCTCCTCGAGTTCTCAACTAGAAACGGAGTCCTCCAAATGACGTGTTTCGGTTGGTTGAGGTTTCGCCGTGAGTACTGATTCTGTAACAAGTTTAACGCAGTAATGTATCTTGAATATGGAAGCTTACGTTGTGGCGGTGCATCCGCCGTTGGATACGCAATGCAAATTCCGGCGGAACCTCTCGATTCTGATCCCACATCGTTTATCCCAGTAAAAGCATGAAGGTCAATGTCAGATTCCCATCTTTGATTAAATTTACACGTCTGAGCGTACACTGATCTCAGAATTGAAGCCAGCCCAACAATTGCTGTCTGAATGTGGTAAATGCGGAGACGAAGATATATTATCACTGAGTCAAGTATCTAATTGTCTCTTGTCTTGGCGACAGTAGTTTGAAACAAGATAAACTGGACGTGAACCTCGCCTGGAAAGTGTTATATGAGCTTTAGTTCATCTGACCAAATTTGGAGCACGCTGGGTGACAAAAAAATTTTCAACAATAGATCTCCCATAAATCATCCTTCCCAAGTTTCTTATTGTCTGTCTTCCGGATACTTCACGAAGTTCACTGAAAAGGTAACTATTTCACATCCAGGACGGTTCGATGATTAAAAAATAGTCCGTCACTCATTTCTACCTTTTCTAGCAGTACTTTGCTGTGTGACACCAGAGTTACATTCGTATTCGGCGAGATACTGCAGTAGCCCATTCCTCACCGGTTCTCCACGGATTGACTTCTCAAGAACAAATAGTTTCGCGATGGGCACTGGAACATCAACATCTCTTTACATATGGAAATTTATTGTTGTTTCTAACCAGGGATACTGCTTACAACTAGACCAGCTAACAAGAGCCTAGTGTAAATCCGAAGTATGGCTAAATGTGTATATTTATCTAAATGTTCATGTGAAACTGGTAACATGAGCCGTACAACCATTCCTACATTTGTGATGGTCATAGGCCTGATCCGAAAGTACTGAGGTTCGAGCCGACCCTCACTGTAAAAATAAAGTGGAATAACTTAGAAGAAGAAATTTACCGAAAAGAGTACGAATGGAAAGCAATACTAAATAGAAGGACTAGAAACTATGAATGACGGTACAACCAAACGCTTATCTGAACGTATCCGTGAGCACCATCCATCCTAAACCAACAGTGGGGTTATCAAGACAACTACCGGTGCGATTATGGCATGCCATCAATGATAAGCTGTGAGTGGCCGAATTCTGGCCACAACTGGGTGGATTGGAATTCCGTTGTGCAATCTGTCCTTGTGAGCCCAGAAGCGTTTTGTTTGGGCTTTGTGATCGCCATGGACGATCAAACTTCCATTCCACTGGCATTAGAGTTGGGAGGTAATTGTACGATAACGTCGTCTCTATTTGCATCCACGACGTGGATGACCTTGGCTGAACCCTTTATTCTGCACTTCGCCTTGATAACACTGTTCTTGGCGTGAAAACAAGTTTATTCGCCATTTGAAGAGGGATTTAGAGATTACGAACAGACGCAGAGATTTTGATTTCTAACCTGTACTCCTTGAAATTCGGAATAATACTTTTACACGAAGGGTTCACAAGGAGTTGACTTTAACGACCAATTGTAAATTGATAGACAGCTATCTTTACCTACTGAAGTGCAAACAACGACAAGGTATTAGCCATTCGTGGTAACAACTAAACAGTCAATTATCCAGTAAGAGGGGTTTGTGAAGAAGAACCAGTTTCATCAGAAGGGCGACGAAACCGTTCACAGTAACAAGATGGTTCGTACGTATTCCGAGAGTTCATATGATTCCCCAAACACCCGTTTATTACTGTCTAGATCAACGGCGGTTCAAATCACATTGTAAAATTTCTCAGCTCAGAATAAACAAATTACGTGGACATAGGAAAAACAAGAAAGATCTGGACCCAATCCAGAGATTCATGTGGCCAGTAGTTTCTTGGAAGGTAAGTTCCATGGATGAATTTGAACGACTGCACATACACAGACGGTAACTTTGTAGCATGAAGAAAACCAAAGTGAGTAAATGCACACTGCAGTTCAGAAAAGCCACATGAACAGTGATAAATGAGGATGAAGAAATAGAGAAAACAAAATGTCTCACGTCAAGCAACCGCCACTGAGTGCGCCGCTACTCTGTTTTCAGTACTCTTTCGTCATGGTCGACTGCAAACAGACAGGGACACATCCACCAACAAATAGATAAGGAAGAAACAAACTAAAAACCACTTCAGCGAAAAGTGCTTCAAGCCCATAGCCTCAAAAAACGTGTGTCTGAAGGAAGGATATCATGAAACTTACTTCGCTATTCATCTGAAACACACGACCAATTGGATAGCATGTTGACAAGGTTACATACAAAATGGCATAAAAGAACGAGGTGATCATGTGATTCCATATTGCTTGTGTATGCAAACAGTCTTACAAAAACGTTGTATCCAACTACATACATTTAGCAAAAGTAGTGCAACTCTCTCATATCGGATTATGTGTACAAAAATGAAGATGTTCTAGTGACTAGCATAAAAACGCAACTTATGCCGCTCATATAACGAAGTAGCTGAGTTAAACAAAGGATACGATAAACATAATATGTATATCGCAGGCGTAACAAAAGTCACATTTTGAACATTTGCACCACAAAGGACACGCTACTATGTGAAAAAATACTGTCATGTGTGGATGGTTCTGTGATATTAGAATGCTCCAGCCTACTTGGGGAAGGTCCAGGCAACGAGAACACGAGTTAGGAACCACACGCTTAATCTTTACGCGTTGGTATAATTTGGTTTACTTCTAACAGCTCGCTTGAGATAGTTGGCCGTTATTCTTACTTGTATAGTACCGTTTTATCAGCTTGTTATATTGTTGCTAAGGCGATATCAGCGAGAATGGTGGCAGTACATGTTGCCTTTGTCTATTGGGTTTCGGAAAAATGCTATCGAACGGAGGGGTAAACAGCGTCTGTGTTCGATCTGTTTTGCTCCATTATTCCGAAGTTTGACCGGTCCGTGACGAAAATGCGAACAGACTTGTGGTGTTTGACCAGCTTCTTCTTCATCCTAATTTATCCAGTTGTTCTTGTCTCATTTTACACTATAATTATTTTTTCCAGCCACTCCCCTTGTCACTGTCACAGTGAACAGCGGATCGAACTGCATTATCATCTGGTCAAGCTCATGGCCAGGTGCATGCATGTTGAACAACCCAACTTAGTATAAACGAACAACGTTGATGAATTTAGTGATTCAACTGACACTCCGATGGTCTACGGGGTTAAGATGTTAGCAGCTAACTCCGGTCGTTTGGAGGCTATCGGCTCTTCGTACCTGCTTGTAAGAAGCGGTCGCTCTTGTCTGATGAGTCTAAACAGCCTGACTTCACTCTGTTTCCCACATGTGACACACAGCATTACATAGAAACAAATACTGCAGCGTAGAAGATAGAAAAGAAATGTAAATCTCAACCAGTGATAAGAACGTGGAGTTAACATCAGATTCATGTAAACGACTAATAACATGGTTACAACTTAGCATTCCCAGTACCTGGACGACTCCTGTTGTTTAAAGTATCCAGCCCATCACAGGACAAAAGCAAACGGCTAGTGGTGTCAAAGCGAAACAGATCGTAACCTAACTTTAAATCCTGTCAACTAACTGAACAGCTAGACGGTGGTCGATATGTACGTATCCACGCTTAATGCTAACAGGCACCATAGTTAGCCTTGAAGATGCTGGGGGTGAGAATACCTTAAACATAGTGTTGCACCTACATGAGTTCCGTTTGTACGTATCTCAGCAGAATGTAGAAGAATGGTCCCAGAGTATTGCCCAAGTCGACTAGAACACAGTGGGAATATAAACTACCAAATTATTAGCCTCCTAATTACAAGTCGTTTGCTGTCGCCAGACGGTGCGCTTAGCCCCATATGGCAAGGCATTTGTTACCATCAGAGTCAGACAAATCGAGACAACCGGGGTTCTGGTTCATAAGTCATGAAGACTGAGTGTCAGTGTCGTATCAACTGACAGCTATCTGGATTTCATAATGGAAGGATTGGGTGTCTCTGATTACTTACCTGACCAAAACTGTACAACGTGTTGTGTGTCAGCGACGGATTAACTTTGGACAGCAAGAATCGAGCCTGACTTCCGTCATGTTCGGTTTCAATATAACGAGGCATGGGGAACCGAGTCTTCAGTAATTCCTCCGCTTCCAATCGTGGTCTGTCCAGTACCTGTTTGATGTGCGCATACTCCGGCATATCCTAAAGGTAGATCAGAAACAATTTCAAATGTGAGAACGTATCAGAGGGTTCTTTGGAAATAATTACTGGTGGTAGTTCAATAACATTACATGAATTCTCTAAAATAAAATAAGCCAATGTATGTAGGTTGAAGTAGTGGTAAGTAGCAGAAGATTTAGTTGATACAGGCTCGCAATTGTCACGGCTGTCGCATTCCCACATAATTTCCAACTAAGCCCCTTCGAAAAAAAGCACTAGACTCGAGTTTCGCTCCTGTTAGAGCTCGTCAGCAGTGCATATTCTTGCCACGGTCTGGAACTAGAACTCCGGCCACGCTTTCATGAGGCAACCATGTTGACTACTACGCCATTGACCACACATTGGGCGCGATTGGATTACCATATACGAAAGCCGAGCTACATTCGCTTGTGAGTAATGATCAGGTTGCCCGATCGCCTCGAGAGGAGACACAGTTACTGTCTGTTAACTCCAATCGATGACCCCTCGACTAGGACTTCTCTCCAAGTTAAATCACAGAAACCACGAAAACTCGTTGAGCGATATTCTGATTACGTGCAATGATTTGATTGGCACAAGTTGAACGCGATAGCTGCGATCAACTGAGTGATGCTGAACTTAGATTGAAACAAGTTGTCCCATGCAGCAATTTACAATACTACGCACCGTTTAGCATGCCCAGAAATGGCTACCGAACTAAGTATACCTCGGGTTCTGGAAGCCTCTGCTGACACGTCAAGCATGGTTAGTCGATTTCAATGACCAGGTCGAGGGTCACGAGATCAAACACAAAGTCATCGACCAACAGTACTCGCGTGTTCACTACCGATTACTTCTTACAACCCACCTTCACGTCGACGGTATACGAATTTAGGGCTACATGTACAGTGGTCGCCAGAAATGCTCCCTCCTGTAAGTGCGTGATACGAAGTAGGTACTAATGTGGTTAACTCATTGTCTGACAGAAGACATTTCGAACGCCCGTGAAGCTAGTTTGGAACACAGCGCGACAGGTCGGCGTGAATTTCCACATGAGATACGTGGAGTTTCAGGGTCACTCATGCGAATTGAGAGTTATTGCCCCAAGGATTGACAACAGGCCGCACATTGTCAATACACGTAGAACCGAAAACACATGCGTCGAGGTATATTCGGGGCAGATAAGTAGAAACAATGAATTTTCGTAATTTTGCATATATCACAACAAAATTGACTCACCTTGCATATACACCATTTCGAGCCCAACGATCTCAACGGACACGTATAACGTACATCAGTGAATATTGGGGTTTGCGTAAACTAACCCACCCACCCCCAAATTTCGGTGTGACTTTCACCACATGTGATTGTGTGATGGCAACAGATATTTCCGGGACTGCCAGATGAAGCTATCCGTATGCCTTAAGGGGACGAAGACTGCTATGGTTTCGAGGGAATAGGTTACCAATTGAGTTCTTGAAAGTGGACCTCATGCGATCAACCGAGACAAATTCTCGGTTGCGAACCCTGCCGACTACTACCCTCCTGTGCATAAATTCAGGAAACAAGGCAGTCTATTGCATGGCTACTGAATAAGTCTGCGAAAACAAGTCCGGAGGTGTTAGGCTTCCATGAAACGTACGACGTGCGCTGTGTGCGCGCCGCGGTTCTGTGGTAGTCCACAACCGGCAGACATCCAATCGACCGACTACGACGTTCAGATTAGTGGAATCAAACAACTATTGTACAGATCCCATCAATCCTAAAGAACGTGAAACATTCTGATATTTTCTGGATTTGGATGTGCGACTGTAACGACAATGAGTAACAGGTAGCATCTGAGACGCATATCAGTGTCATCATCATCATCATCATAGACAGCAATACATCGGTGGTTCACACTGATGCTTGACTGCCACAGTGTGGTATGGAAATAAAGTAAAACATGAAATGTCTCATAAAAGGAAATGTCGTGCAGTCGCCTAAGTCGCCATGGGGGTCCGCTGCAGCACTGGTAAACAGGAAGGGGGGATCAGTGTGACTATGAGCCGAGTACCAACAATTAAATGAGGCCAATCAGAAAATCTACTTCTCTCGCTCGTAAATGGACGATAGGCCAGAAACATGACGGTCAAAGTGGTTCAACATGCTAGACTAGTTGCTGGCAATTCGTGGTATTTTCGAAAGGGAGAAAAATAGAACTCCCTCTATTCCTACCGGACTGTACGAGTTTCAAACGGTACCTTTTGCACTTGTGAACGCCTCGGCCACATTCCAGAAGATGATCCAGACTGTCGTTAAGAAACGCCGAATTAGGGTTCAAACGTAAAAAGCACACTGAAGTTTCCCTCCCTCTCATCATGTCAATAGTGAGGTAGATATCAGAAGGGACTGGATAAAAATGCTGAATGTAGGAAAATGAGCAGTGCCCAGATCAGCTGAGGAAGTGGAGTGTTTGTTAAGCTTGGTCTCGAACTAGAGAAGCTTGATTGGTGGCAATGTGGAACTAGCACACACCCCGGTGAACTAATCAGCGAGGAGAGAAATGAAATCCTGATAGAGTGTGGAATGCCACGGTGCATTTGATGCATTACACGCTCTCACTGCCTCTAGTGTTCATCATACAAGAGGCCTCAGATAAGGAGGCATGCGTCATGTTGTTTCGGTGCGAATTTCTTACACTTGGGATCCGAAGAATTAAAGTGCAAGACAGCGCGAGCTTTAATACTTTGCGGACAAGAAAATTATGATTAAAACAATGACACGGAATGAGAACCACCGAGTCAGTCTCCTTTTTCGGCCTGGACAACTAAGACGTATCTTGCCTTCACAATTTATGAACTTTTGAATCAATATTAATTATGAATTCTCTCTTATGTTCCACATGACAGCTCTTTGGCCGACGGGTCGACGATCGGCTTTGCTCCTATAACTCATTCTACCGTACCATTTCCCTCTCTTTTATCAGATAATTCTCTACTCAGCGGTATTTCACACTTCGTTTTTGTACACACCAGAGACCTACCTAATTTCCTGATTACGACGGAAGTCATAACTAAAATGATAACGAGTCAAACACAAGGTTGATATCCTCATCTAATGAATAGAAGCTTCTACTCGCTCCCACAGTATACCACATAGGCTTGCCATCTTCAATACTCAAACATTTATTCAGATAGATTAACAGACGGCTCTTTACATGTTTTGGAGGGCCTCGCGGTGGATATCTGCTGTCTTGCTGAAACACGGCTTCAGGATTCTCGTTCAATGTTACTTCCACCTTTGTCAGCCGCTCCAATATGGGTGTACAACGTGCGCTTCACGGGAGGCCCTGCGGCTCATGCCTCTGCTCAAATCGGTGTTGGAATTTCCACAGGCGCATACGCAGAGAAGGTGTTACTTGACTGGATACTCGTCGCCAGTAATCTCTGCGTTGTCAGATTTAAAGGTGCGATTTGAGTATGGATGAGCGCCCATCACGAACGTTGGTTGTTTGTTGTCGCCGTATATATGTACCAGCAGACTGTAGTCCTGTTGCAGCCGATGATTTTTTATCCTCACCTGACGAACCTTCTGCACACCGCGCGGCGCACGGATATTGTAGTACTTGCGGGAGATTTGAACTCTTAAGTAGGCAGATAAGCGGTTTTGGTTCGCTAGTTTCGTATGACCATCGCACTCCCTAAGTGCAAGGTGATATTGCAAAATTGACAGGAGGCTGTGCTCACCTTTGGTGGCGATCTGTTGGAGGTAGTCAACACGTTCACGTCATCATCATCATAGACAGCAATACATCAGTGGTTCACACTGATGCTTGACTGCCACACAACCACGAAGAAGAACAAAGGAAAAAAACTTATATAGGAAGAAAGAAGAAAACAGAGGAGGGAGGGGAAGTGGACCTAACTACTAAAAATAGCTACGTCTATATTCAAACATACAACATCAAGGCGCCTACACCTTGCAAACAAACAACCGAGCTGTAAGTGAAAGTAAGGCGTCATCAGACAGCTTCCTTACGGCTTTCACTGCCCCGCATCATTAAGTGCACTCACTTCACAGACAACTCGGCCAAACAACGACAGCATTCACGCCACTGAGCTCGATTAGCCGCCATCTCACCTAACGTCTCAAGCCACCGACTCTGTGAGTCGCGAGGGCCCCAGCCCGGGAGACGAACCCGACCTACAGTGACCAACCCCTTCGTAAACGATTTCATTTGTCTACGCCAGGTCATCATCTGTCCACCTCGCACCTTGCGCCAGTCAGCCGCAGCGTCCGCAAACAGTGCTCGGTGTGGCAAACGGCTAGCTGGCATCCTTAGTACATGACCCAACCATCTAAGTCTGTGCAAATGTAGCGACTGAACAAGAGAACTCGTTTGACAATCAGTGCCAAACACCCGCTTCCTAACCTCCTCGTTGCTTACTCGCTGGTGCCACCCGATACGAGCGATTGAACGCAGACATCGGTGGTCAAATACCTGAAGACGGTTCACGTCCTCTACCCTGAGCGGCCAGGTTTCGCTGCCGTAAAGTAATACAGCCCTCACTGTCGCCTTATATACGCGACCTTTAAGCATCAGAGAGATACCTCTCTGTCGCCATAGGTGTCTCAGATTAGCGAACACCGCCCTAGCCTTGGAAATACGCGCTTCTATTTCATTCCCTACACCTCCGACGCCACCGCTGATGCAGCTTCCCAGGTATACAAACCGGTCAACAACCTCCATGACTTCATTATCTAACATTAAATCTACGTAATCACAGCAATCTTGCAGAAGCACTTTGCATTTTGAGGCTGCAAAGCGCATTCCGAAGTACTTAGCAGAACGCGAAATAGCGTCCAGTGTTGTTTGTGCCGCTCGAAAATTGTCAATACCTTATCGTCAGACGTTCACGTACCTGTATTAGTGCTAGTGGTATGTCTGAACAGACCAAAGTCACATACCTAAAGCTCGGCTGACGTTTGCTAACTTATGCCCTCTGTGACGCGGGCATGATCTCAGCCGTTTTGTGAGAGATCGAGTGTATAATGCCGTTGTATGAATGATTCTATGGTAGGGCTGCGGAACTTTATCAATCCGAACGGGGGATGTTAAGCGTCTGTTTGGGACCATCGGCGAGTGATGGAAACATTGTGTCAACAATGGCGAAGTTTGTCGACATGCCCCCACGACTGACAGATTCAATCGAACCATGAACATAATGGTCTCGTCTTACAGGCCTTGTCGGCTTGGTTACATCTTACGAATGCCAACGCACCGCCTGTCACATCGTCTTGTTTGTGAGTAGTCAGTTAGGCTAGAAGCGGCAGTCAGCTGACAGTGATGAATGAGCTCGAGTTAAAGACACTGACATTGTATCTTGTTTCAGTAGGGCATGCCCGGCTTCCTACCTGAAGCCTAAAGGACACTAAGGTCACCGCCTGATATGATGAAGAATAGAAGTTGATGACGTTCGTATTGCGAATCTCTATGCATCGGTGCAATTTTCCTCCCCTTTACATCTTTCTTCTTTATCTCACACAATCTGACTTTCATTCTCCTCATATAATGTGACACGTTTACCACTCCATGTACTAATTTCGTATTAGGTGAGATATATATGCTTCACTAAGCGACTACTCAACAGGCACGGGTAAACAATGCAAATGATTATATCAGTCGAGATTGTCATCAACTTTCAATCAGGTAGACGTGGGCGATTAATCATGCACACATGAAATAGATTGTTCCACATGCAAATACATTCGGTGACACCTACGTAATCCACGTCCAGCAACATCAGAGTTAGCCTACGTTTTGAGGCCCTTTCTGTACAAGGGCAAGGATGATCATTGTATTGTTTGGATAAGTATAA
>LOND01008076.1:0-11185 GCA_014220965.1 Paragonimus kellicotti | reverse complement strand
CAGAACCCACTTTCAAAAAGATCACTTTGGTGAACGTTGCTCAGAAGGATCAGTATACGACAAACCATGGTTAATTTTCTTTCTGTCCGCTAAATCCATTTCGTCACAACTCAAAAACGGTTCATCCAACTACTACTTAGAATCACCAACATGAACTGGTCTTCAGACGTTTGAAAAACTACGTTTGCAGTCCCATATGAATGTGTTTCAAACTCACGGGTTGGCCGTAATCAATCCACTTGGTCTGTACGGGGAATTTGGTCGAGTATGTTAATACATTATTGTCAGAAAACCATTTTACATCACAGTTGTCGTTGTCTATAGCGTGCATTGTCCGTGCTCAGTGACCAGAACCACTAGACCATGATCATTAAACACGGAAAGCGATTGCTTCAAGGTTAGGTTGGTCGATAGTAGGAAGAGCAGCGCGGACAGAACATCTGGACCACTAGGGCTAGACCTACCTGGTAACCATGCGAGACATTTAATCCGTCCTTTCAGCACATATTTACAGTTCAAGATGGTTGATTTATTTCGTTTCACGCCCTTGAAATTGTGAAGACTGATTGCACTATTCGACAGGTTCACTAATTTTTACTTGTTCCTTTTGCTCACAGTTAATAATGGTCCATTCTGTGGTTATTATCAAATGTATTCATTAATGCCCACGTAACTAATACACTTCTTGTTGCACGAGACTGCACATATCTGTTGTCGTTCTCTTTGGCTCATCTTTTACACCCTGCGCTTGGTAACGCGTTCAGTTTAGCTGTTACAACAAAAACTGGCTGTCGGTCAGATCCAAATGAAACTTTCGGAGTGTTTGGACGTGTGCAGAATTAAGTGCAGTAGAGAAAAGTAGCCTGGGGACACAACGCCGACGGCATTATTAAATGAGTCAAAGAAAGTCCAAAGTAGAGCATCCGCAGTGTGGTAAGAGTGTCATCGGTCCAATAACAACTTGTTTGACATCGATAGAACAAAACGTTCGGCCGCAGGCTAAACGCCAACCACGGGAACAGCGTTCATTCTGTGCTCGTCGTGCATATTGTTATAAATACACAGGCTGCTTTGGAATAGCTTTGGATGTTCGTACTGCAACACTGAACTAGCTCCCCGCGCTTGTCAAAACGCCAATCCAGTGGGTATATTAAAAATGGATTCAGTACGTGTCAGATACACACTGTAACAGTGGATACCGTGATGCTTCAATGACCGACTGTAAGCACACCACATAACAATTGCAACACTGAACTGTCAGTCTCCTGGGATGGTTTAAACGGGAAAAAACAAGACATCCGATAGATGATATGCCGTACCATTTACTAGGCGACGGCTATCTTATTGTCCTGATCCTAGTGGGATGGAATGCAAAAGAAAATGACCAGTGCTTGTAGGTCAGTCGTAGATTAGTGCAGGTAGTTCTGAACAAATCACGGTGAATGAACAACAATCGACGTTTTCGGTGTCCGATGTTCGGAACACCCGAACCATCAAGCCGAGTTATCAAATTTCAACGATCAGAATCTATCTAGGTGCCTTGTAACATTCTTTCACTGGTCGTGTGAAATTTCCTATAATGCCCATAGGGTATGTTTCGCATTGTCTAGTATGTTAAGAGGTTATAGTTCATTGCGAGAATCTATCCTGATGGTTTGATGTTTCATTTCTGTTCTTATGTGAGCTGACTTTTTATGCTGTATGGATCGTCGTGGCAATAGGCGTTTAGCTGCATGGTTCCAACAAAACCATTCTCCCATATAAGTGAAGTTGTTAATGTTGAACACCCACGTACAAAAATCAAGACAATACGTACGTGATTAGTAGTAGGGGAGCTGGATGATATAGTTCGAACTTCATTCAAAGTTTAACAAAATTTTCCCTTTTAAATAAGCTTTCCCGCCGGTCGCTTTCGAAATGTCATTCGAATTCAGTTCCATACTTGGTAAAGCTCGTCAGTAATGCACATCCGTTCACGCTTTCATGAAACAACCATGCTGACCATTGCGTCGTTGAAATCACATTAGGCACGACCGACATACGATACGCGAACACCCGATTGTTCCCCATACTAGGCACAGTCTGCCTCAGGTCACAAGTTTACACTTACTGTGAACTCACGACTACAGTTGCAGTGTTGTTCGCTTTGGAATGTATATCGTAGGATCTAACATCAGAACTTCGATTCAGCTCTGAAATGAATGTAATGTAATAAGCTTCTATCCGTCCTAGCACTGTTATGAGTTTGGATAACCTGCTTACAAGATCACGGACAGTTCGTTGTATTCCGTAGGACTGGGTAATGTCACACGATGTAGAAAAGGGTTAACATATCTGATGGTCTAATCAGGATCAGACGAAATTTGGGGATGTGGTAACCACTTACTTACCTTGCAGGCTTTATGTGACCAAAGCCGTGATAAATATTGATTACACAACCATGATCACTGTAAGCGGTCATCGTGATTTCCGAAAACTGTGCCTGCAGAAACAAAATGAATGTGGTGAGATGGATAAGAAAATAATTGATATGTCAGTTTGATGAGACTAAGCGCTGGGACGAGTTGAGACTATCTTTATGGGCTGTGCATTCTGTCGTTTGTTACCTACTATCAACTACCTGTTTCATGTTCCGGGTTTCGTGAACACTGCCAAAAGGGTATCATTCTTAATGTTCTACTTCTTCATCGTCTGATATTTGCGTTAACTGAGTGGAACTTTCAAACACGAAATCCACATATTCGTTAGAAAAAGTGTACAGAAACGAAAGAAGAATATGAGTCTACGTCATGCAACTGAGTATAAGTAGGCGAAAGGTGAATCATTGGTGTTAACTGCTGAGGACAGGGTTTTCATTTGGCTCTCAGGTAAGCGTACATAGGGCTGAACCGCCTAAACAATGTTCACTCTTCACGGTGCCCATTAGCAAAGGAACTTTCCACAAGAACGGTACGATCTTCCATTCAGACATGTTGCACTGGTACTCGCTCTCAGTCCCAGCGGGGATCAAGCAGGTCAATCTTGTGTGTAGAATTAACCTTTGTATGAAACAAGTCATGCAGAACCTCTGGCACTGGGTGACTCAATCTCGTACATTGTGACCGTGTTATTTTTGTCGTTAATCAGTTTTGCTTGTTTACACCTGTATGGTTAGTCCCACCGGTTTGTTTAACCTATTGAACGGTGACTACGTTCGGCAGACATTTTGTTGGACCGTTATTAATTATTACAAACTCAGTAAATTGAGTAACTAACCATGAGTTCTAACTCCTGTTCTGACCATAAGGGAATACCCAACAGATGGTCGAGGTTTGTCATCTTGCAGAACAAACCGGAAGCGCGTTCATAGCTGACTGGATATCAACGGACTAGTTTTTGAGGTAATAGAGCTGAGACAGATGAAACTAGGCAGGGGTATAACCTTTTAATGCACACTATCCGATCACATGGCTGGTTTTTGCATTTGAGTCGGGGGAGTAAGTTACGTCTCATGTCCTTTCCTGCAAGCACACAGACTTATAAATGTTCATTGTCATAGTTAATTTGGAAACTACGGTCCATAGTTCATGACATTAACTTGGAAAAGAGTCATACGATTACAGGCTCTTGTATAGTCACGAGATGGGCCGGCGACCATGTCA
This sequence comes from Paragonimus kellicotti, assembly GCA_014220965.1. Lineage (NCBI taxonomy): Eukaryota > Metazoa > Platyhelminthes > Trematoda > Plagiorchiida > Troglotrematidae > Paragonimus > Paragonimus kellicotti. The sequence continues at coordinate 7,544 of LOND01008076.1, read as the reverse complement.
GCAGGAACGATCTTACGGCCAGGAAAATTTGTGACATTTCCCTTGAGTGTTCTGGATAGGAGAGGAGAACTGCGTAAGCCACTATGCTCCAGTGTTTGCCATATTTTACTGACACATTCTTGGGGCGAAAGCTGTATATCAGGATTTTAAACGATCTGCTGGCCTGGAACCAACCGTTATGAACGGCAGTTTATGAAGCAGGTTGTGCATGCTGACCTCCATCACCAATCTATCCCCATTCGAATATGACCAGTGGCCAGTGATGGCGTTAATTCAATCAACATATTTCGTCAAAAGCGATGTTCTTTTGTTTGGTGTTGAACGAGATCCTTTGGACTCCAGTACGACCTTTGATAACGTGATAGAGAAAGGATTCATCACACGAAAATTTCTGCTGTCCCAGGGTCGCCCATTTGTAAGAACTAGTATAACGGATTCCAGTAGTGATATCCAAGTGTGCTCTTACGGTAGCAATTTGTATAGACTAACTACCTCTGTATACTTGCTTTACCATATCAAAGAACCTGATGAAATCTCGAAGACAATAACTTACTGATCATAAGCAACCTGATAGTCATTATTATCTGTAAACAATCTAAACTGAATTTATTGTCTCCGAACCTCAGTCGAACGTTGCATCACCTCCGTGACTTCGATCGTTCATATTACGTTCACTAACGGTAACGTGAGTCGTGTCCATCACATATACTCTTCTGCAGTCCATCTATAATTGGGATCACATGTCTGTGTGGCGTGCATGTGGCACCGACAGGACGGTGCCAGTAAATCCGGAGCAATACAGATTGATGGGTGAACTAAGTATTGCCATGGTAATCGGTGCCTCCTACTTATAACTACAGTTAAGTGGCCATTTAAGGGAGTATTCTTTTTGGACCCTAGCTTCTGTCACTCATTAATTGTTTCGCTTTGGCCGGTTAGCCTTTTAACCCGATCGTTCGTCTCAGCATCGTCTTAAATAAACAGCGGCTGCATGTACTTCAAAAACACACTTGAATATTGATGCTGATAATCATGCTTTTCTATGCTAGATATTGCTCAGCAGAAACCGGATCGTATTCTACATCCCCTGCTAGTTACTGATGCATAATGGACCTTCACTTAAGCCTATTTTACCCAGACCTTGATCTGGACGTACTAAACAATATAAATAAGGTGATCCAAACCTCTCTATGTTTATCAATGAAAGTAGCTAGATAATGAAAACATCTTTACCTACTGGTTAATGGCTAGGGGTTTTGATTGATACACAGTGAACACAACTAAGGTTCTATCACAGTTTTCGTACTCACAAAGGCTGTTCAGTCAGCTTTCTTGGATAGAAGCCCTAGAGTTGAGTTTCCTCCTCGCTGGATGTTACCAGAACAACAAACTTGCCGCAACAGTAACCTGCACTTCATTCCACATGTTTGCAGTCGTCATTTATCTCAACCAGGACACAACTAAACTGGCACGTCCACAGCTCGCCAACATTCGGCTATGAGTAAAGCTCAGACCGGGTTGAGTTTATGGATTTCCTTGAGTCTGTGGCGTCACCTACCTGGCCAATTTGCGAAAGTAACAGAACGACAAAGGGCTGAGCAACATCAAACACTTTATTAGAGAAACACTACTCTGTTTTATAAAGCGACGAAATATTAACGGTTGCTGTTGACAACATTTATGTTTTGTTTTGATTCTCCATTCTTTTTATTACCTCCCCGCAACCTGATTCAAATATGAACATACAAATAATACTATGTTGTTTTGTAATCCAACACACGATTCAGACAAATTGTTTCATTCACACGACAAACTCGAGATAGCAGACTATACGAGTGTTCTGATTGGTTGACAAGCCTCAACCTCAGTCCGGAAAGCAGCAGCTTGTACATAACCATTGATTGTCTACACGCTCTCCAATAAGGATGCTACTCCGGTCCAATCTCATTATATGCTGTAAAACACTTTAAATTTCTGATGAGCAATCGGAGAGTTTGTTTAATATAAGTTAAACAATGGAGACGAATGGGAAGTCTATTCGAATGCGAAGGATTTGTGGTGTTAGATTCCTATTAACTGAGTAATTTGGGCCAGATTCTTTCCCCTTTAGATGCATTTCTGAGTTTCACCGCTTTTTGATTGACAAGTATGTAAAATGAGGAGATTTACTAAAGTGCCAAAACATGCTCCCAGACACAGTAGCCTTTCGGTCTAGCCACCACATTGAATTTAGTGCTCTATAGACATGCTCAATGGTTGCAAAAGTATTAGGTTTACAGATACAGACATATACACGCTACTGAACTTAACGTCTTATTACTACAGTGCAGGTAAAACTGCACAAAACCAGTCGCATATTCTGTATCGTACACTCCCTAGTTTGTTCCATGAAACGCATTAAGACAACTGAACCAGCTTTTGGAACCCTACCCAGCGAACAGTTGTGATGACCGTACTGATCTGTGCCATTTCTGCCTTTCCGACAGTAACATGGAGAACCCACGTCATAGCTATTTTAAGCAGTTGTAACTACATCGTTAATATGTGGAACTCTGAAATGACCTTCAATCAGTGTGTATAAGAGACAGGACTATCACAATGTACGAAGATCGTTTGACTGTAGTAAAAAAAATAAATGACTATCGGCTATTACTGTTACTTCCAAACTGTTGAAAGTAACACGCACCACTGTCTATCTAACAACAACAGTAGTCAATTCGGACTTCAGATTAATTGAAATTGTAATCATTGTAGTCGGTTTACCACAAGGCGATGACAAATGCTAATTTTTCAGCTCATATCTTAGTTGCTAATCATGGATATCTTTCACAAAATAAAGTTCAACATAATAGTGACGGTGTGATAGCACAATTTTCAAGATGAAAGTGACTCACTATCATTGGCTACATCCACTAAAACTGGATTTACAAATATGGCATTAACACTGGATTTTTATTCTTAGATCTAATAAGTTATGACTGGTTTCCATTCCGATCATATATGACCAATTATGTGTATATATAGAAACCCTGGGACCCTCTGAACTTTAAGCTAATCTCCTCAACTTTAGGCATCCTACCGCTATCCGGAACACCTGTTAAGCAGAACGCCTAAGGCTATTTCGTCAAAAATCTGTGCTGAATGGTTTTAACATAGCCATGTCGAAACTGGCACCGGAAATCCACAAGGACGAATTATTACCGGTCCCCTCTGGATGACGTTGAAGATATTGCGCGTAAACTGCTTATCTATGAAGGGGTCGAACTTCTTATCAAGTAATCCAGAGAATCGTGATTTTTGCTAGGCAATCTAGTTTAGATTTGACTGTGCGTCATGTCACATTTCATCCAGGAAATACACATTGATCAATAGAATTTGAGTGCAGAAGGAATCCTGAAGGGAACCATATGTTTTCGACATTAGCCTGTGTGAATTAAGCCCAAGCTTCTCACAGACCAGACACCATATGTTGCAGTCTTGTATACATTTTCAGCTGAAACAGAGAGTGCTCAATAAGAGCTTAGTAAGCCTCAGTTTAAACGAACACAGATGTCGATAAGCGATAAGCGGGAATCGAACCCACAACCAACCAACAGGGTTTCAGGAAGGTATGTGAATTAGTTTCCTTAGCTTCGAACATTTGGACCAACTGTTTGCAAAAATTCTTTCTCAACTATTTCTAAGACTGCGATGAATGGTTGTTCGTTTGCAGATCAACCACAAAACGGCTGATCGAATTCAGCCATACAGCAAGAAGGAAGCGCGCAACAAACTAAAGAAAGTAGAGATCACCGTTTTACTTTCCGTGAAGGTGATCTTTAGGTAGGCACCTATCGTATCCTTTCGTTCTCACATCAGTAGGTTCTTTAGCTGGACCGATGAACTGTACACACTGTTATATCCGTACACTTGCTGTCAGATGTTCAAGGGTCTAGTTGAGGTACTGACTACACACGGGCCAGTCCAATACTTCACTAACGTAGCAAATAAGTCAATTTTTACGTTACACACCGATATGAGAAACAGGTCTATCTCAGCTGTAAATATCTGGTACATATGCCTGATCCTTACAAAATTTTGAGGTTGTTTGTAGCATGGTTGTGAATAAAGCAATCGCAATGGAGTTCTAACGACACACTTCCAGTTATGCTGATTACTAATGACTACGAGTATCAAGATTCGAGAACCGACAACTGTAGACCTTACATTGGTAAAGTGACTTACAAATAGTAGGATATCCCTACAGTTTTATCACGAAGTCCACATATGCAAAGGTCACTTGAAGCGCATTGAATTTTCTACCTTTGTTAAATAACAGTGTGGATTTATGGACTGTCATTAGGCCATTCAGATGACAGGTCACGGCTATTACTATATTACAATGGTCATAACAATGTTAATTCAAGTGTATCACTGACAACAACTATGTCTCGGGCCATCCGAATGCCCAGCTAATCAATGCTAGTTAACAACCTAACCGAAAGGAAAATATTTGGCTCCAATCTCCCGAGAACCGATGTGCACGACACATTCAGAGGACTAAGTCCCGTGAACGTCCCGGAGAATAACAGCCGTGCCCCAGTCAGTAGTAATTGACCAGAGTGCCTTGTGAGCATCTTCGGGAAAGAAGAAGTTGAACAGTCATTCTAGAACTCCTGGGGTGTATGCCGGGGACGGTTTAGTACCCGGTTAACCAACGTTTGGACATCTGCAGCCAAGTGAAGTCACACTAATTATCTCTCTTCCAGTACGTCAACAACACTGAGGGAAGAAACTTGACAAGTGGAAAGTTTATAACCATAGAAAAGTGTGGTCATGCTTGTGGTGGTAACTCTCTGCTTTTCAGAAGTTTAATGTATTGTTGTCTTTTAAGACACAGAGATTCCAAGGAGTGACTATACATACTGACCCATAAACAACGGTTACTAGGAGTAAACACCGAGTAGAAAACGATTTATTTTGGAGTGCTTACCGCACTTTGGGATCTGTTATGAAGTAGAAAACCATATATATGCCCACATGCTTATAAATTTGATTCAATCGCAAGACAGAGGAAATAATTGGAAAATGAAACCAACAACCAACGTGTTTCGAATTAAGGCTTCATCCTATTCGATTACTGGTCTTGCATACATCTCCTGGACTGAGAGGTTTATGCAGATTTGTAAGGCTTAGTATCTAGTCATTTCAACTAATGCTGCCTACAAATCTGGAAGCTATAAAAGTGGAGTAAGTTTACTGGTGGATCAAGAGCCATAATGAATGATATGCTGTCGGTTCAACAGGCAGACGGTACTACCAACCCCAGGAGTCTTTGTAGCCTGACCGACTGAACTCTAAAATGTGGAATTCGAAGTGTCGTCTTCATAGAAATCTGTTTAATGTCAAAAGTGAAACTGAGCAAGAAAATGCATAATCAGAAGTGCATGTACACGATTTTTAAGACATCAACAGCTCGATCGAACAAACTGCCAAATATCTCCTTTCTTGGGGTTTTCCGATAATTGCAAATTATAAAACAAGAGTGAAGGATTGTTGTGGATAAAAATTCTACGAAACATTAAAGTTTTGATTAGGCGGACTTCGTAGTGTTTTGCCAGTTAGCCGTTACTAAAAGTTCGAGTTAAAAAGCACACCAGTGAATAATTGAATGAATGAATGGATAATTAAATGAATATGCTACTCACCTGTTCAACTCTTACTTCCCAGTCACCCAAGATCTTTCTTCCTCGGAAAGTATTTGCCCCTGATCGGAAAGAAGATGTAACATATGGATGTCTAAAAAATTTCACACACCAAGGAAAAACAAAAACCAAGAGCACTTGAATGGGTCAGCTTATTGTTATCTCGAAGTGAACATGCATGGCTAACAGAGGTCCCAAACTGATTATTATCACCTGCGTGTCTGGGCGTTATCTGTGTGTGAGCTTGGTTTGCCCATGAGTAGAATACAAAAAACAGGACGCCTCAAACAGCTTTCTCACTATATCCAGACATAGGCTAGTCGCGTTTTCGAAACTTTGAGTGACAGTATTAACAAGCAGTGTTTCAGTGTGATTGTCGTCCTAACTCGCCAAGCAAACGGAGACTGAAGATTAGCTGATCGTCGGCGAAAAATGAAAATATCCTAGTTTATTGGCCAAAGTCCGTCACCGGTTAGATAAAATTATAAAGATTTTGTAAAAGCTCGTAAGCAACCGATACTTACACTTTCTGACGAAGATTTTTCTCCTGAACTAGAAGCTTTTTCAGAAAAGGGTGATTGTTAAAATATGTGAGACCTACACAATTAGAGGAAATCTGAGGGCAATGCGTTTTCGATCAAACGCATGCTAGCAATGCTAATCAAGGCACTCGGACTGCTGATAATGATAACAGCTTGCAAATGAAAGACGGACGAGAATTAGATCAGTATTCCAATGTAACCTGATATTTACCGTTGAGCTGACAATAGAAGACTGATTTCATCCTCGTTTGTACTTATTAGTTGGAATTATCACTTGGTTATTTGCCCGTAGAAAGAAGACGGGATAAAGCGGTGTGTACGTACTTTTATCCATTCAAAGGAACACTTATCTAACTAATACAGTTTAGAAGTCTGATTCGAAGTTATGAGCTGTGAATCAACCTCAGACATATCCAATGAATCGAAGCTCATTTTTATTTGCTTGTTAATAACAGTATATGTGAAGCGTTTTCATTTTGTGTAATTTAATAGAAGAAAATCAAAGCAAAACGCTGCAAACGCAAGGTTGTAAATAACCACAAAGTGGTAGATGTAGTAAATGGACAATTCGATAGGAATGGTTAAGTTTAGGCGCGTCTGAAAAAAATTATCGCACGGTTGGAAAAAAGATGGATAAGGGTATTTTTGCCACTCAACCGAAACCGATCATACAGGCGTGCACTGTCCTCAATCAAGACACACTATACTTTCAAAGTTGGACCTTATGGAATATCATTTGTAACTCCATAGCCAATTCTCTTAGACCATACTATGAGTTTAGGCCGTTCACCTGACTTGACACAGCGACAAATCGCCATGCGTACCGACAAAAACCCAGACAGTAACTTTTTTATTACAGAGAGATTAACATAGATTTAGTCGATGAACTCTGCGTCTCATTCACAGCTGCTCGCAGCTTTTTCATTCAGATTGACCTTCCAGTCAACTCCTTTCTAAAATATGTACTTGACCTGATCTTCATTGTTGTTAACCCACGTCAGTAATGCATCTCTTAGGCACGAACAATGGTTGTACTTCAAATCATATTCCTTTGGAGCAGCCGTGCTACCGAATGCGTCGCCGACCTTCCATCGGGCAAGACCAAGTTGTCCTGTCTAACCGCTAGGCCGTATATGCCTGTGAGTAATACACAGGTTGTTAGACAGTCTTCAAGACGACGCAGTCATGACTCCCTGAGGTGCTGATACGCGCTGACTAATGAACTGCGGGGTTCAGGAAAGCAGGTTTCTCCTTTAAGCCGACTATACAGTGACTTCTGCATGAGCCAAAAATTAGTCATGTCTCAGCAAAGTAAACA
>LOND01008075.1:0-12892 GCA_014220965.1 Paragonimus kellicotti | reverse complement strand
TGTCTGCTGCCTCGCACATGATGTCATGCGTTTGAGGACTAACTTAACCAGTAAGATCTCCCGACGAATGTTGAGCGACGTACGTATAAGCAACGATACCGATTGCTACACTCAAATCAAATCATTGGGGATGTGTTAATATAAATATAAACAGTATGGTTAAGTATAAGAAAATAATCTTAGTACGTCTGCGTTCGCGGGATGATTTACAATTGAGAGTGGAAGTTAAGTTGGCAATAATAATGATAATAATGATAACAATAATAATAAGGGAATGTATGAGTATATGACAAGTGCCAAGTGCAACAATGCTCTTTGTATAAACACCCAAGAAACTCTGTGCCGTAGGAACATTTGGTTAAAATCCATCTGTAGATGTTTCGCCGATTAACTCAGTTGTAGATATGAAGAAAAGACCAAAAGGGAATCGATTTAAACGTTATCCAAAAGGCTATCGGGTAAAATATTTGGTTCATTTTTATAAGCTTATTCTTTCTAATAAAGACGCAGTTGGATCGCGTCACATCGACTGGCTACGACATCTCATAACATCTCTATTCATCGTTTATGTGAGTCACAGGGACCTCACTTGGGAAAACTAATGCGCATCAAAGTAGTCAATCTATTGATGACAGCCTCCATTTCTCCATGACCTAACATTATTTGTATAGATCATATCTTAAGCCAGTCAACTGCGGTACAGAGGCGCCTGATGTGGCAAACGACCATAGTTCAACATCCTTAATTGCTGATAAGGTTCGGTTTCTCAACTGAAGCCTGGGTTCAATTGAACAGACAGAGATAATAGGAAAAACCGAAATCCATGTAACGGAAATCTCGAGTGAAGGTATGCTTCCGAGTTGGAATCGATGGTTAGGAAACAGAGTGAATGTTATTAGGACACTATACGTCATGAGCTGTGGCAAACTATCAGAAAGACAACCAATTCGTCCATGAAAAGATATTAACAAACGTAACTAAGAAGACGGTTGCATAACGCGAAACGGACTGTAGTGCTTACCTCTAACCCGGAAGAAATACCGGATGTCACATTCGTTACCGTACTACAACCACAATCGGGTAGAGCAGGTGAGAACCGTTCCAGAAGATTCCCGCGCAGATTAAAATGCTCCAACTGAGGAAGGACACCATGATCAGTGATCTGAAATCCTCCAAGATGGTTTGGGATCAATCCCCATTTGATCGTCATCGGAGTGGCTGTCAAAGGAGTCCGGAAAGTGAAATCAAACAACGAAGACAACAAAGTCAAGAGTTGAAAAAGACTGGATAAAACAACCAGAATGAATGCAGTCATATCTAAGTGGTTCGGTTCTATGAGAGCCATAGGTATCCGTCAAGATATGTTATCAGGAACAAAGTCGACAATGGCAGTTTTGTTGTAATCCCGATTATCAGGAACTAAACGGGAGTGGTGTTGACAAGTGAAAGCAGTGGCTGGTTGTGATATGCTTTTTAGTCGGTTTTGATCTATATAGGGCAACAATGTCGATTTTTTAGTGTAAAAGAATACGTTGTATGAACAGGACGAAGATGGAATTCGATACCCAAAGAAAATTCGAGGCCGTAGTGCGCACGTGGAGCTCCTTGGGCGAAGCGCAAATTCCCGCTATTTGATCGTGTAACCCAACAGGATCGACACTGAGACAGCCTAATGGTCCCTTTCAAACAATACAGATAATGTTATTTTGATGTCTATTATTTTACATGTAACACACAGAACAAAAAAAACAAAGGTATGTTGTATTGCAAGCCGGCGAGAATGAGAACTATATGTAAGTTCTGTCTAGATTTAACATTACTGGAAGCACCCGCATTCTCTTTACGGTATCGATCGTTCCAGTAGCCCCTATGGAATGACAATCATCCGGTAAACATTTCTCGTGCAACTAGCGGACAATTTAATAGTCAACTGTAGAATGGAAGGTAAGGAATACGATTATTTAAACAGTACCGCTCTTCGAAATGGTTCAGTACTAAAGCCACCATACCAAAACTGGTCTCATCAACAAGATAAGTGTAGGTCCGCGGCCTACATGAGCGACTGGATTGATTATACGTACGATCAAACAAAGTACAAATTCCTGAGAAAATGAGCAACGTGACATTCACGTACGGATGTCTGCTTAATTCCTTGCAATGATTTGACGATAGGCTACTTCAGTCAATGAAACGATCAACCATGATCAATCCACGAAAACCGAAATCAAAAGAGTCTTCGTTTGATCAACTTCAAAACAGCAAACTTCCTTAATCAAGTTCAGTGAAGAAACAAAGAATGCATACATCACGATATGTTTACTCTCTTCAGTTACGAACGCAAAATATTGGAATGTATAGGACGTGCGGACAACAACAACAACAATTGAAACACAAAACCACTGGGGTTCAGATTAAAGAACTGTTATCAAGTCCAAGGCGGACAAACTGCCCGCATCACTAATTGATGAACACAAAGGGCCAGACAGGTCCATGCTGTCACTGTGTCTCATTTGTAAACCGTCTGGTTTCTGTTCATTCTAATCGTTTCGTTTCTAACGAATACTGGATGGATCATTGTAGCGTTCAGTGGACTGCAAGGCCATTTGGAGCAGTCAGTAGTATTTCCGTTCACTTTTACACTTTTGTGTTGATTATTTACGAACAATGTCTAGTGCGAACACTGTGTCAGACAGACAGCCAGATTTGCGCTGATGACTACTTACAAAGAGATGACGAGGGATTGAATAAAGTGTTGTTCGCGAACATATATTCCAAGAAGTTTGTCGACATTCACAGCAAGAAAAGACCGATTAAAATTGTTTTGTGTATAATTCTCAAAGAAAACATGTCTTCCTGAAACTATCTTTCAAAGAAACTACAGGCTGCACCAACTAGTACATAATGTGCGGTTGAATCGCGGCTGCTATTCACAACTAGGAATGTTGCTCAGCTTGTTCGTACTCGTTCCGTCTTTCAAGTAATCGATCACTTCACTTGCTATTGCAGTGAACTCCATGTCGGCAAACACACACCACAGCATACGGCAAAGCATGACTGAACATGTCTAAGTGGTTAGTGCGCGATGACGCAACACACAATGGCAACAGGATGAATGAAGCGGAAGCAAACCCCGCCCATTACGAGACATATCATAGGAATAGTTCACGATAGGGACCCCGACAACTTAGTTGACTTGTTAATGTACAATCAGAATGGCTCGCGTTCACCGGAACAAGGTTACTCAGTACACGCCGTCTGGCACAGCGGGTACATGATCTGTTTGTCTGTCTTGAAACTGATAACGGTCGCTTGTTAATAATATGCCTAATCGTGGACTGTTTCTGTTGTTGTCGTCATTTACATGTCCTATGTATTTTAACGTCTTACATTCGCGACTGAAAAGAATGAACGAGATATTAACATTTCGCGACATACAGCTTCTTTTGTTATCGGGAAATCAAAAGAGATACTGCCGATCAGCGTGCGCTAACATCTTCACTGGCAATGTTTAGCTTTGTGCAATGACAAAAAGTGAGCAAGCACGCATACGCACATTCAATTACTTACCCGGTAGAGGAAGCAGAGCGTTTGAATTCAGTACGCGAAACACGACGAAGATACCTAGAAGATGAAACCGACCTGGAACAAGCAGCCCGAGGACGCTCGAAGGTTTGTTCCAAATCTGCCAACAAATTATGGCTCAAGTCCAAATGCACTAGACTGGAGGGAAAAAATTCATAACCCGGAAAATGTTTGACACGATTATAGCTGGCATCTAAATGTTTCAAATGCGGTGCCAGATTGGACAGCTTGTTCCAACCGGCATGGAATGAGCTGCTGGATGAGGACTGAGCGACTGCGCGCGAATGGATTTTACGTGCAACTGGAGAAGTGGCCGCTGAGCTCCCGAAAGCGGATGGGATCAGAGAGGAGAGACAATTGTGCTGAATCCATAAATGCACCAGTGTTGAAGCGATAGGTAGACAACGGACAGACGGATCAGCCTCTGAAATTAGGTAACGAAAACTTAGGCGAGAAAAGCGTAACACTGTTGTTGTAGAAAGAGAGTTAACACAAAAAATTTACCCGTTAGAGGGTTGCCCTCACTTTCTACAGGTGCATGTCGTGATCAGTCATTTGAAAAATAACACAAATGGTACGTATTTAAGACCAATTCAAAACAGCGGAAGTCACAACCCTTCCAACTGAATGAAATAAACTGTGATCAGCAGGACTGCCCAGATCGACCAAAGACCAGATCGGTGCAGCTTTGGGAACAGGTAACCTTTAAAAAGAGAAAACTATTGTTTGGTCCAAATATAAACCAAATTAGGAAACTCCTAATTGAGTCAGGATAACCACAGACAATCGAGTTAGGCAGTAGGATTTACACACAACACAGATTACGCTGTGTTTGTATCAGGACCAGTTGCCCATAAACGCATAAGCCTACCACCAAGACCCGAAGATCTGTTGAATATTCGACGGTCGGTGCACCGATCTCAAGCTACAGAGGAGTGATCGCAGACCGTCTCTGATTCAGCAATCCTATACACTCACTGAGAAAACTTGAAGTTGAACAACAACTGAGTGATGTTCGATTTATACAAATGAAAATCACCCATTACTAATCAGGGTTAGTGCCACTGTAAAAAAAATCGTTGAATTATTTCTAACAGAAATTTTCCGGATATGATAGTTACCCATAGTTCTGACTGGTGTAGAAAAATTCACCGGCACAGCTGAGTGGTATGCATAACACAAGTGATCGCCACTTGAGACAATCAGTTCAACAGTCAACAATGAAGGAAACATCACTCACAAAGATCCCACCCACTGATTTCCCCATACGCATCGAACAAAGACCGGTCCGCGTACGGGTGACAGGATTGTACATATCGAATAGTAACATTCTTATGTAATGCGTGGTGTATAAAATATGCCCAAGAGCTCCACGAATGATAGAGTCATGACCAGACTGCCTATCACGCAGTTAATTAATTAATTAATTAGCTTCATCCTACCGGAATGATACAGATGACCAGGCTACCTAAAGATCCGGCTTGCTTTTCCTGAGTTGTGCATCGAACCTACGATTGAAAACATTAACAAAGGATATTGTCATGACAAACTGAAAGCACTCGGACTCCGAGTGAGTGCTGCTTGCAAGTTTTGAGGTTCATATGAGGTTGTCATTTCAGCTAATAATCTCCGAGACAGTGGGTTTCACTAAGTGAGAAAAGGGCTTTGTAATAGATAGTATAGTTGGCAAAGGATTCAACATACTTTGCAAAAGGTACGAGCAATATGCTTAATCATTTAGATCATGATAAGAGTACACCGGCGAATTAAACAATAACGAAAAGCTTTCCGAACGAAGCGTTCAAAATGATTTAGTACGCAATCAAAGTATCGATATGATTGTGCTGGTCACCGGATAAGATGAAGTTAATTGATTAACTGAGTCAGCTCACATTCCGCGCCTCATTAGAGGTCTAGCAATACAGTGTATCCATTCTATCTTCCACATAGCACCGGTCGAAAGCAAAATCAGCACTTTGAAGCGGACTGGACAATAATTCGAAGCATTTCTGAAACGTCTAATACACTTTGGTTTTTGAGACCGTTATCAAGGTTTTTTCTCTCAAAAACTGAAGAGATTAATAAACTCGGAAAATGTCAATTTGAGTACACGAAATTGATCTGAAGATGAACAGACTTCAAACGTACCAACGAATTAAAAGAACATGTAATTTTGGTTGTTGCTAACTAGATTACCGGCTGTTGTAACAGTTAACTGAGTGGATCTTCAATATCAAAGTTTTCTACACCATTTGAACCTAGTCTTACATTTAGTTGCTGCTGGGAAGTGGGCTTTAAGGGACAGACATATATCAGGAGATCGTTGCACGTGCTATTTTCATTGGAAATATGATTCACTAAACCCACACTGCAGTTAAACAGAGATAAACCTCAAGTATGATGCGATAACACGATAATGCGAACAAACAAAACCGCTACCCCTTGAATTAGGAACATACCATAATCGTGCGTGCTAACTTGTGTTGTGTTCTAATTCAAAAATCCACATTGCACAAACTGTGAGTTAAAACCATAGGCAGGCGGACACTTACTAACTGCATTAGGTTCATTCAGGACAAAGGTCGGAAGATGGTCTGAAAGTGGGACGAGCTTGAGCGAATGCTGAACGAGGTTTCCATCGGACGCAGTAGGCGGTTGTCCAGAGGCACTGGTTAAGTCGGTCAAACACGGGGAAAAGCGATTTGCATTCCGCTCGGACTTTGTGAGAGGCTGATAAACCGGGAAAAGATTTCGTATGAGGACAAAAAAAATGTTACGAAAGATAATAACCTTCGACAGTACAGACGAAATTATATGTACATGAGAGTTCAGGCGATCGGTCTTTGGTGGTCTTCTGCTGGAAAACAACGTCGCTATCTCCCTCACGAAGGAGACGAAAAGCTCCCTCTAAAACCAACAACATTCCTTTGAATCGCAGCTGGAATTAAAGAAATACCTCATTCTTTGGGGTCCGCAAAACAGATTTTTATCTTCAAGAAATGGGCAGGTTCTGTTCCCGATGCTTTTAGCACCATTAATGGCTTATTCGTAATAGCCAAATAAACGGAAGACATCAAGACCATCGATAACATTACGTGAACGATTGGCGCTGTTACACAACCACGGAAGGATTCCGGATCAAATTCAAAAATTGGAGAAGAATGAAATATAGTTTACTAAACAGGGCGTCTACGACTTGTAAACGCACGACTCGGTTGCAACTGAAAGTGAGACAACATCTGTCAGACCAGTGGAAACGTTTAGTCCCCATTAGCTCTTTTCAATCGTCGTTATGATTTCACGGAGAATTCAGTGAGAAATCAATAACAGTTATACCACTGAGCTCCATAATCCGCATTTCAAATGGTGTGAATAACCAGGCATCCAGCCTCTCTCTCACACAATGTGACCACAAGATGTACACATATAAACTTACGGTTTTTTCTTCAGAAGTTCGCATATCGAGGTCAGCTTCATCTGACTAAATACAAACGCCTTGTTCATACCGTACTAATGTGATTAGGTTCGATTTCTATCACAACTGGTTTTCGTTGCACATTGCCTTCTCTGTTCATTCAACAACATAACAACCTTGAGGTTCCCAAAAGGTGTATAGACGGAACAGGATAGTCATACTGAATAGAAACATCGGACGGTGCACCTGGTTTGCCACATTAATCCTTTTAAAATCGGTTACTGTTACTCAGCGGCACAAAGCAAGGATCACGGTACGAAAACCATGAGGAACTGTGAGGAACCATGAGGACTGTTGCTGAATTAGAGTCGAACAAACGATTGTTTTTAAATTGAACACTATTCACACTTGATCGCAGCGTTCGCATTCAGATGAGCCTTTCGGCTAGCCCACTTCGAAAGGAAGCACTAGACTCGAGTTTCGCTCTTATTAGAGCTCATCAGTAGTGCATATCCACGTCCGGTCTTCATGCATGTGGGACCCGTGTGTAAGCCACAACGCCACTAACTTGATAATAAGCATGAACGCACAACCACGACCTTTTATGAATAGTGTTCAGCTTGCCCAATCAAGTGTGTGTGGGCAGTGTTCAAGTTGAACCAACCTAAATCCGCGAATCTTCACTACTGATTCAAACCGTGCTCAGTTGGTTCAATGAAGACAGTAACTTCAACCTAACTGAGAAGTCCTGATCACGGGGTTATCGATTGGATAGAACAGAGTGATTCTGTTCAGTCTCCTTCCGGGATGATCGAGGAAGCTGAACACTGGGTGCGAACGAAAAGCCATCATCACTCTCGTTCACTCAACCTGAACAAAGAGAGCACCGAACATGACTGAGGCTTACTGGACTGTTCGATTATCAATCATTCAATTGCGGTTGTGCTACACTAATGATACAGAGTATGTATCACAGATTTCATGACCGAAAATGAGGTCGCCTCAGACTGAACCACAGCATTCCAAGTTTCTTTGAAACTAAACCAACGATTCACACTAATGCCCAACTGTCACACAACCATGAAGATGAACACAATCCCCAGACAAGGAACAAAACGAAAGGAGAAGGAGAGAACCAAACTACTGAAAACCATTGTCTGTACACAAACATTCAACATCAAGCGACAAACACTTTGCAAACAAACAACCGAGCTGTAAGTGAAAGTAAGACGTCATCAGCAAGACAGCTTCCTTACGGCTTTCACTGCCCAGCGTCATTAAGTGCACTCACTTCACAAACAATTCGACCAAACAACAGCATTCACGCCTACTGAACCGATTAGCCACTATCTCACCTAAAGTCTCCAGCCACCAACTGTGTGGATGGCGAGGACCCCAGCGTGGTAGGCGAACTTGATCTTTAGTGGCTAACACTCAGGAGAATGACTTCATTTCTCTAGACTCAATTATCAACTGTCCATCCTTCGCCGTAGGCCGGTCGGCCACAGCATCAACAGAAAGTGTTCCGTGTGGTAAACCATTGGCTAACATCTATAATATACGAGCTAACAGTTTACTTTCGGGCAAACTTCAAGCTGAAACACAAGAACTCATTTGTCAATCATGGTTGTCTATCTGTCAATGCTACCGGAAGCGAGCGCTCGAACACAGACATCCATGGTCACATAACTTAAGAAGGAAAGGTAGGA
This sequence comes from Paragonimus kellicotti, assembly GCA_014220965.1. Classification (NCBI taxonomy): domain Eukaryota; kingdom Metazoa; phylum Platyhelminthes; class Trematoda; order Plagiorchiida; family Troglotrematidae; genus Paragonimus; species Paragonimus kellicotti. The sequence continues at coordinate 4,186 of LOND01008075.1, read as the reverse complement.
CAAACCAGCCTACTGGTTTTCGGGGTTGGAAGTTGAAAGAAGGTCATCATCTTCGGGGGAAAATGACACTAGCTCTAGCACACCGCCACCTGCATGTTACCCTAAGAGAGAATATTTCTAGACAAATTCTTTGGATAAGAACCTTAATCGCTCCCCTGTTTAGGTCTGGGCATCATGACAGTACCCTAGCCCACGTGCGACGAAGGATATTCACATCACAAGCAAGTTGACGGCAGCCACATGCCAATGAATGCGAAAAAACTGTATTGCGAAATTCCAAGATGAATTCTGTTTCGGTAGCCTTTATAGAAAAGAAGTTGTAAAGTGCAGTATACTTAACTTCTTTCTTTCTCGACCGAGCCAGTGTCATCGCTTGGTCGAAACTGTTGTCCCCATCACAGTGATAAGAATGGGTTTCGATAGTGAGGCAAATGTCAGAATCGATTACCATACTGGTAACGCGTTGCTTCCGCAAACAGTCATACATCAGAGCTAGACAAATAGCTTGGGCACTCTCATTGTAAAGGGGGCATAGACGCGTGCAGGGCAATCTAAGCTCGCACAACACCACCGCACCATATTTAGTCACCAATAGGTGAACGTTCGCGTAGTAAGTAAGCGAGCAAATGTTCACAAGATCAACGACCTGCATACAAGGTACATTTAAACACGAAATTGATGACAGTCGCCAGTGGATTAAGGGTGTAGCAGAGATTCTGCGGATTTTTGCTGATAAGTGGTATGCAAATAACATCACTACGAGTCAAAAATATGAAGCTTACAGGCAATTAGTGAAAATATGCACCCGCTTACCTCGTCAAAAGATGACAGACTGCAACCGCGAGGAACACGACTGAACAAAGAATCCGGTGACGGAAGGTGGGTAATCACGTTCCAACTGAGATCTACAAAATTGAGGCTCTGTGAAGACCATAACTGTGGTGGGACAGATAACAGCTGATTGTTGGAGAGCATCAAATGCGTTAGCTTCGGTGCGAAGGTGGAACAGCCCCAGTTCCACGAAGCACCAGTGGATGCTTCTACAGACTCTGCAGAAACGACGCGTCGAGTAAAACCGGTAGCAGGATTGTGTCGAGCACAAGCTGTACTTTTGAATAACCAGCTTGGGATTGTGGTCAGATCGTTATGGGATAAGTCAAGATAAATTAACTCGGGCGCCCACTCCATGCAGCATGGTCTAGGATTGGGTAATCGTTCGGGAAGTTCAGCGATGTGGTTCCAACTGAGATCGAGTTCCTGAACAAACAGGTCAAAAGACAGGGCTAAATTGAGCAAATAGAAGATACAATGTATGTTGCAACAACCGTGGTTGATTCAACTGATCCAACAGTTTTCTTCTATGTACATACGATGGAAATCTGATCAACCGTTTCATTGGTTGAATTGTGAAAAGATCCACGGAAGACATTGTAACAGACGAATTGACATTCATATGTGCAGTATCAACATAAAATTGCCGTCCAAAGGGATTTATGAACATGGCTATGTTACACCAGCATGAATGATGTCAGTCTAGCTCAATGCTCCCTAAACTGAACATAAGGATGTGACAATGTGAAGCTTAATAGGGATGGGTAACAGAAAGCCGCCTCGCAGTTCTGAATGTGGGAAAATCAGACTGTTTACGACCGACTCACAGTTCAATGTCAATAGACAGCGATCAATTAAATCGCCTTTCACAATGATGTCAGTCTAGCTCAATGCTCACTAAACTGAACATAAGGATGTGACAATGTGAAGCTTAATAGGGATGGGTAACAGAAAGCCGCCTCGCAGTTCTGAATGTGGGAAAATCAGACTGTTTACGACCGACTAACAGCTCAATGTCAATAGACAGAGATCAATTCAATCGCCTTTCACAATGAACGATATCAAGCACTGTGGTGAGTGCTAACAAAGAGTGAACGATAGAAGCGATGCCATCGCACTGGGGGAACCAAGAGGACAATTAGTTGAAAAAAATTTCAGAACCATCACTCTAGCTCGTACCATTACTAAAATGATTTCAACTGTTGTGAATTTCGTTGGCAAGCTATCGGTCTCTTCCAACTTCAGCACAGAACTGCGTTCACTGTTAAGACATAGTGTTACCTGTTCTTGTTAAGTCGATTAAGCTGGAAACATGAAAAGACGTCGATTTGGATGTGACGTCAAAGCTTCTGACTTAATAGTGAAACAACCAAGTCACTCAAGAGTATCGCATTGTCATGCCTGATTGAGTTTAATAATTCTTCCACTATGACTAATGACTCTTCGTTTGAGCTACGAGATAAGGCAAGCCAAGCTGAGGAAAAACGTTAGGAAACCGGAAGGCGAGCATTTTGAATGGATTTACGATCAAGACGAAAATATATGTACAAAAATCGAATGTCAAACCAGAAAAAAGTTGAGCGCGGTCAACCAATAGGTGTTCCGGACAAGGAAGGACTGAATCGCTAAAAACTGGCCTAAGTGATAATAGTCTGTAATTCTGACGGCTGGAGGATGCAATAGTAGAGTGAACAAGATAAGCGAGGAAGGGGACAAGCGGGACTAGGAAGATCAAACAGCTGAAGTTAAATTAAATTCCATTGCACAGTCCAATTTTGTGTGCAAAAGGCGTTTCGTAGAGGATCTGGAACAACCTTGCCGTAACTTCACTCCGTAAATCAGTCCAGAGATATTCATCAAGCGGCGCCTCCATCAACACATCAACTTGTCTGATTTCAGGGAAAACAGTCTTAGAGAAAAGATTGTCTCCGATAAATTCTCACTTATGATTTGCAACAGCTAGGCGACGATTAGAAAATAACCTGAAAAATGCGAGGAACTAAAAGACCAGATAAACGATTACCGCGACTTCGCTGTGGCTGGAAACACAAACAAAGTAGTCAGTCAATACTAGCTGGGCTAGGTCAGTGGGACAGAGATGTAACGCTTAACAGATTGGATGGTTGTGTTTCATCATAGATGTTACAGTGTTTGAACGGACTGTTTCTGAACGCACAAATCCGAGTGACGTAACCGGATTGCGACGGCCTAGCTATCGACAGGACACGGACATTCGACCTTTCGTGACGAGATGGCAGACGAGTCTGGCTGTTGGCCGCAATTGATCAGGACTGATGAGCCGATGCTTCTCGATCTCCCAGAGAGAAGCTGAGGGGGACAGTATTTGAGAATCCTTTCGGATAAGCGCTTAGTAATGCAACCAATGTAAGCTGAACGTTACGGACAAACCAAAAGTGAGGCAGCATTCTTAGACACGTTGGAGTGATAAAGTTCATTGGGAGTGGAATGTGACAACGGAATTTGCAGCACAATAGGTATTGTTGTCATTAGTTGTTTGGCATAATATCAGCTCCACTTACGCGAACTCGTTAAATGAGGATGCTAAGCAGACATTTTTCTTTTCAACTGAGTCCATAAGTAAGAGTTAGGACTGTTTGGACGCGAATGAACAGCCATTTGTACGTTGGTGTTCACTTTATCACACTCAGTATTCAGCTTACCAGTTAACCGCATGTAACGAACAGGAGATACATCTCTGAATTAGCAGAAATCGAACGAAAACAAGGTTTCACGCTGCTGTGCGGTTAATAATTTATTGGTCTATCAGAAAACTACTTCCAGGATTCTAAGCACAGAGAATCACGGATACAGATTGAACATCACCCAAAGATGATCGCAGCTGTCGCATTCCCATAGAATTTCTAGTCGGCCCCTTTCTAAATGCAGAAGCACTAGATCCGAGTATCACTCTCATAAGAGCTCGTCAATAGTGCACATCCTTGCCACTGGCGGAACGAGAACTCCGGCCATGCTTTCATGAGGCAGCCGTGTTTACCACTGCGCCATTGACCTCACATTAGGCACGACCGAATTATCATATGTGAACGCCCAACCAAAAAATCAAAATCCTCTACAACTCATCAGTGGTCATGAATATGTCAAAGGAGAGAAAACAGACCAAACCATTTCTTACCGTTAGTAGAACGTCCATAATCCTATGCTTATTAGTCTTGAATAAACCGCTGCTTACAACTTTACCACTTGTTTCGAACTCCTGCTAACCTAAGAATAAACATAGGCAATCAGATCAGGAGATTCTGTTTGAAAAATCTCGTAAAAACCTTTAATTTTGCTTCATTTGTAGGTCTGTCAGAGAACGTACAAGGTCATGTTT
>LOND01008065.1:0-11154 GCA_014220965.1 Paragonimus kellicotti | reverse complement strand
TGTGATCAATATGGCGGTTGACGCTTCCTGTTGTAGACTTTCACACACCATGCCTAGCCCGTGGGCCCGAGTTCGTTGAGTAACGGCTCTTTCGGTCGCCGGCATTGTCCGCAATCCATCCGCCGTGGGCTTCAGCCATACCTAATCACGATTTTGAGATATTCCACTGATTGTTGGAATAATTGCACCACTGACTTTGTCGTCCTTCACACTGGTACTTCTGCCTTGGCCAAATAGTTACCAGCGGACTGGTTGTGCCAAACAGAACATCCGGAAAATTCTCGAAACACGACGCCAAACTGTTTGACTTCATTCGTACTAAATTTGGTGCGGATATCTCACATTGTGCCAAGCCACTAAACAATGTTTGATCAGTTGCGATCCAAACGCCCGCCTCCCTCTCACCACGGATGCATCAAATGCTGCCGTCGGCGCAGTCTTAGAACAATCCGTAAATGGTGAACAGCAACCCTTGGCCTCTTTCTTTAAATGCTTCAACCAGCACACATTAAGTACAGTACCTATGGACGTGAACTGGTGGCTAATTATTTGGCGATCCATTAGTTTTGACTCCCTTGGGAGGTCGACGCTTTGTTGAGCAAACCGATCACAAGCCCTTGACATTTGCTTTTCACGCCAAACCTGATCGGTACTCCCCACGTGAAATCAGACATTTGGACTACATCTCACAATTCACCACGGACATCCGACACCTACGTGGTGACGCCAATCGTCGCTGATGCTTTGCCCCGTCCTAAGTCAAACAGTCCAATCATCACCCTCCTTGGATTTGTCTAAAATGGCCAGTGCCCAGTAGTGCAGTGAGGACATGAAAGACGTTTCCATTTGTAAGTCCTTGAAATTGTTCACCATTTCTCTGCCGACACAAACCGGTAAGATTCTATGCGATATTTCTGTGGGCACACTTAGACTTTCTCTCACTTTCTTACTGACATACTGGTTTTAATCATTTCAACTGGTTATCTCACCCCAGAAAACGTGGCACATTGAAGTTGATTGCACAACGCTTTGTTTGGCCCTCTATGAACAAAGATGTTCGCCTCTGGTCACAACAATGCATGGAGTGCCAAAGGAGTAAAGTGCACAAGGCATACGGTTACTACACCTGGCACATTCTCCCAGCCAGACGCCCGTTTTTCACATGTACACCTTGACATCGTTGGCCCACTACCACCCTCCAACGATTGTACGTATATATTGACCGCAATTCGACCGTTTTACCCGTTGGCCATTAGCTGTGCCCATTAGAGATGTTTCAGCGGAGACGGTCGCTAAAACCTTCTTGGAACATTGGATTGCTAATTTTGGTGTGCCATCTACAATCACTACGGATCGAGGCACTCAGTTCCAGTCTTCTCTTTTTCGAAACTTCACGGAGTTACTGGGTTGTTCGCATATTAAAACGACGGCGTACCATCCTTGCGCTAATGGTTTAGTCGAACGTTTTCACCGACAGCTAAAGGCTTCGATAACCGCGCAGTCCGACGCAACGAAATGGAGCGAGCGTCTACCACTCATTCTCCTTCGGAATCCGGTCTGGCTTTAAAGAAGACCTGATCCTTACTGTCTCTGAATTAGCCCACAGTGCCAACTTGCAACTCCCAAGAGAATCGATTTAACTGTCGACTCGGCAATTATCCGTTTCGAGGAATTCGCCCTGAAACTCGTTCAGAAAGGAAAGTGGTTATTTTGACGCAAATCGGGCCCACGGGCTAGGCATGGTGTGTGAAAGTCTACAACAGGAAGCGTCAACCGCACATATAGAGCCAGGTGGAGGTGCATACGACTCTTAAGTGGAAGTCGTCGCTGCACTGTGAACTCGATGATCGGTTCGTAAACGCTAGCGCGCGCATAACCTAGGAACGTGCGAGTCTGACAATGAAGATTTTTGCTTACTGGATTACTTTTCGTTATAGTAGCCATCAACTGAAGATCGGATACCACTATTTTACCGATATCCCACTCAGAACAGACCGTGAATAACGTAGTTACCTTCAGTTGGTACTCTTCAGAGTCGGAATCTGGGGTATGCATGACTTTAGATTTCGCTGTGTTAAACGGTAATGGATAGCCCATTGCCCAGTGACACACAGCATCTAGATCCCTTTGGAGGAAAATCGCTCTCCGTGTGGATATCAAAACCCTTCATACCTTCATGCTATCTGCAAAAATGAAAACGGAGAAATCGCCACTCACTGCCAGCCAGTCGTCAACAAAAAACAAAAATAACAGTATTGAATCTTTCGCTAACAAGTCAAGTTCACGCCGAGTTACGCGTAATCTAATTGTCCAATAAATGCCTTGGGGAATATCCAAGGGAAACAAAGATAATTTATCTTCAAAACGGTGAATGAGAAGACGCTCGTAAAAACTGATACTGATCGAATCAATATACATGAAAATTAATCTCTCACCTCGAATGTGAAAAGTCCTCAAAAACTGAACAAAGAATGTACCCGCACAACTAAGCACCACTCAATAACGGGAGACGACAAAACGGAAACAAGCTCACCGAAACAAATGAGTATTGGTTGGGTCGGAGCAAAACGACTGTTCGCGCATTGAGATATGATAGAAATCATAAGTTATTAGGGGAAACAGAAGGAAAATGTCAAATTTTGGCATTCAGAAATACACGTTAGTCGTTCCTACTTTTGGAGATCTTGATCCAGAGCTGTGGTTCGCCGTGTTAGAAATAGAGTTTAGCAACCGGCGTATAACAAGTGATTCGGACAAGTTTTCGCAGCTTATACCACGCCTTCCCCGAGATATGTTGAACCTGGTTAGCGATATCTTACTAGGCTCAGCAACTGATCGCTATGAGTCGGCTAAGCGAACGATTCTTAAAGAAACGCAGCCGTCCGACAAAATGCGTCTGGAACAACTGTTCCAACGGTTACAGTTAGGGGACAAGAAGCCGTCGGTTCTTCTTCGAGAAATGCGACAGGCAGTAGGTAAATCACAGTTGTCGTTCCAGGAGAGCGGCGCTGCCAAAGGACACACTCGCGAACTCCCTGGGTATATAGGCCGGACGTATTGTTCCGTGTAGCCTCACGTCGCCGTAAGATCTAGCGGTTCGGAAACAATACGTTTCCGGAAGGCAGCAAACAAGTCACAGTTTAGTGGGCAGGTAGTTACTGCAGTCATGATTTTATGAATGTTGGTGTGACCGTTCATGGGCTGCAGAGGCAGCATGAGAATTATACAGGGTAGTCCCGCGACAAGGAGAAGGAATGTAAGAGAAAAGGTCTGCGCGCAGTGAATGTCGTGAACAGAACGCACTAGATTCTAAACGCTGAGACTAAGAAAATCATTGAGAAAGTGAAACTGAGTGCGGACGCTCACGTGGATTGGAAGGAGAGTGTGAGAGGACATCCGCTGCCGACGCGCAGCACCGATCGCCGGACGATATGTATGATCATCTATTGGACCCGGTCGGTGATGACACAACGATGAGAGACAGATGCCGATAGGACGAAGTGTACCCGGCGAGCATATCTCCATGGCTATAGCCGACGTGTTTGGTAGCGACGACGACGCCACCACAGGCGGTCAAACAGCAAGTCGCTGCGTCCTATTATCTAAAGATTTATGACCTGTCACAAAGTCGGCCACGGTAGGTCTATCGACACAGGAGCCGAAGTAGTACCGAATCTCCACAGTTGTTAACGGGGCCCACGAACCCGGCACTACACCTTCAGAGCTGGTAAGAAGAGGAGCGAGCCATTAGAAACTTTGCGGCGTCACGTGTTAAAATTTGAGTTCGACGGATATTTGGCTATGATTTCGTGGTAATGATGTACATTTGCCCGATCTATTGGGATGATTTGCTCAGTTGAGTTCGGAGTTGCAGCATGGTCGGAATGCAGGTAGAAAAATCACCGAGTAGAAGGATAAGCTACGAGCAAAGCCAATGTGCGGAGAGCGGTCGCGATGAGCGGCTGAGTGATCAGTCCAAGGAAGCCAATGTGAACTTAGTTTGCGAATCGTTTAGATGGGAGAACTGTATATATTCCCACGAACTCGGTGACCCGGTATAGCGACTAGCTGAGAGCGCCTGACAATAGCGACGAGTCGCCATGCACATGTCACACGAGGGCCGCCAGTTCAAGGTCGTCCACGCGAAGCACCAAAGGTAAACTCAACGAGACACAGTCGAGCATATGCTTCACTCGCATATCCTTGTCGTCTAATAGTCCATGGGCTTCGCCGTTGCACATGGTACCTAAAAAGACTGATAACGACTGGCGCCCATGTGGCGACTACCGAGCATTAAACAACACAACCACTCCCGATAGGTATCCAATTCCTCACATTCAGGACTTGACGGCAAACCTATCAGGAATGCGAATATTCACAAAAATTGACCTAGGCACGAGCAGTTCAAGATTCAATGTAGGCCCAGAAGTCAGACTCGGAACAAGATCGGATCTGTCGAATTAACAACGTTCGGACTTTTTCGAATTTACCGCACCCGGTTTGGTCTGCAACGTCTGCCTAGACTTCCACCGTTTTATCACGACGTGTCGTGGACTGGATGGTGTTTATCCGTACTTGGATGATATCTTAGTCGCTAGCTCATCGCAGGAAGAACATTGTGCGCACTTGCGTTCATTATTCGCTCGTTTGTCGCATCATGGGGTGACCATACACCTAGCTAAGTGCTCGTTTGGGATGCCCCGAGTAACCTTCCTAGGGCACAGTATATCCACGAGCGGGATCGAACCTCTCCCCGACAAAGTGCAGGCAATAGTGGACTATCCGGAACCCACATCGTTCAAACAGCTTCGCCGTTTCGATGGCTTAGTAAACTTTTATCGCCGTTTCATTCCTAATTGTGCCCATTTAATGCAACCACTCACCGACCTGCTCAGAGGTAAGGTTCGCTCATTTTTAATTACAACAGCCGCAAAAAGGCCTTCATTAAGTTAAAAACGGCTGTGGCCAATATAGCATCGCTGTCACATCATCATCCGTCCGCTCCTTTAGCGCTAACTGTGGATGCATCAGACGTGGCTGTAGGAGCGGTCCTGCAACAGCAACTCGGTGACGACTGGTGCCCACTAGCCTTTTTCTCTAAACGTTTGCAACCAACTGAGTCGCGGTATAGTGCTTTCGGAAAGGAACTATTAGCGGTATATCTCAGCATCCGCCATTTTCGACATGTCCTTGAAGGCAGGGATTTTATCATCTTCACAGACCATAAGCCGCTAACGTATGCCTTACGCTCGACAACCGACAGGTACTCCCCCAGAGAGACCCGACACTTGGATTATATCGCTCAGTTCACGACCGATATCCGTCACATTTCAGGTATTGCGAACCCAGTCGCCGATGCTCTCTCGCGCATCAATGCTACAATGAGCACGGCAGACAGCTCAGTCGATCTGACAGCGATCGCAGCTGCACAGAACAACGATCCGGAAATAGAACAACTTCGTCGGTCCAGTTCCCTTAAGCTAGAGAGCGTTCCCATGAACTCATCAGAAAGGATGATTATTTGTGACACTTCACAAAGCATCCCTCGTCCGGTTATTCCACTGGCTTTTCGCCGCCGAATTTTTGACACGTTGCACATGTCTCACCCAGGCATACGTTCAACAGTCAAAATGGTCACCGAGCGCTTTGTCTGGCGCAACGTCAATCGCGACGTCCGCACATGGGCCAAAGCGTGCATACACTGCCAACGGTCTAAAATTCATCGTCACACGCGTGCCCCAGTGGGGAGTTTTGCAGCTCCCGATGAGCGTTTCTACCATGTACATGTTGACCTGGTCGGACCTTTGCCACCCTCGAATGGGTGTACGTATATCTTGACATGTGTAGACAGATTTACACGTTGGCCAGAAGCTATACCAATTCCGAATTGCTCGTCGGAAACCGTCGCACGGGCATTCCTGGAACGTTGGGTTGCCCAGTTCGGTTGCCCCGCGGTAGTGACCACCGATCGCGGGTCACATTTTGACTTAGCCTTCACGTCACTTCTCAACACACTAGGTTGTAGTCGAATTCGCACAACAGCTTACCACCCGGCAGCCAACGGGTTAGTTGAACGTTTCCATCGACAATTGAAAAGTTCTCTATCCGCTAGCAACAACCCTTCGTGCTGAGTTTTCATGCCATATGTCTTTCAGTTAGTATCGAAACACACTGAAGGCCCCTGCATACACCCCTTGTCTCAGTTGGTCTCTATGGTGTCTCTAACTTTATCCGGAGGTTGGTCTGTTCCTACGCGCAACGGGATCCATCGACTTCAAGGATTACGGTGAGCGGTTGGACCCAACACATGAGACGACTCCGACCAACCCCACCAAGGGAACAGATGACGCCAACGTACGTAGATCCTAGTCTGTCAACTTGTTCTCACGTTTTGGTGCGTGCGGTTACTCCTCGACGACCTTTACACCCGCCGTATACAGGTCCATTCCGCGTAATCACGCGATATGATAAGACTTTCGTGTTGGAGCGCAAGGGTAAACGCGAGGTTATCTCTATCGATAGACTGAAGCCAGCGTTTATAGAAGTACCTGATGTGGAAATTGATTCGCGACCAGCAACATCCTCAACAGCTAGAACATTGCCTAACATTTGTACAGATCCGGTTTGGTTACGACTCCGCCTGCTTCGACGGAGCCAAGTCTCCGGAACAGAGGTGGCCGAGAGTTACTGAGGCCACTGCGATTTACTGACTACCCGGTCGACGCATCTAGTTTTTGTTGCACTTGCTTGCCAAGTTAATGTTAGATGACTTTGCGTACAACAAACCCTGTCAACAAGACGTTTTTATTCCTAAAAATAAAAAAAGAAAAAACCTCACTCTTCTGGACACAATGGAGACAGAAACCCTACACTGAAATTAAACCCTTCATCATCTGCCTCGGACGCTGAGGCCGCGCACCACGAGAGAAAGCTGGAAAACTCAAAATTCTGCAAGGACCGCCTACGATGGACGCGAACACGGCTATGATCCTACAAGGTCGATTACAACTGGCTTGTCCCTAATTCCCCTGCCTACCTATGATTAGTAACCCTCTGAACCGTGCTCCCCCAACCACTTCCAATTGTTTTCCTTCCTTCTTCGACCGGCCGTAGACGCGAGCTGTGTGGCAGGAGTAAATGGGACCATTCATGCTCGTGTCAACGGTCCCGGCTAATTGAAACACTGCTACATTGTCAAAGTCAACACTGGTTGCCTTCTACGGGGGGGGGGGGAGGAAGCTCCGTAGCGACCCCATTTGTTATTACCAACTATGTTAGAGCTACGATTGCCATTTGTACTCTTTTGGTTTCCAACTTTTGTATGTGCTTAAACATTTGTTTGAACGAGTATGGATACCGACAAGTACCCCGCGAGCGTCCGACGTACGAATCCGGCGTGCGTGCGTAGGCTTCGTTTCTCTCTGTTACCGCTTCGTCTTGTTCTTCGTTCGCTCTCACGTTGACCTCGCGGGTCGACAATATACTCCTTGTTTACTCATTGCGTTATTCATAACCGGCCGACTTTGATTCGCTCGATCCTGCAGTAGCCGCAGTCGGAATACAGATTAATAATGCGGTTTATTTGAAGAAGATAATTAAACGTTGGGCCACCATTCAAAGCACTAGACAATAATCAAGTCGAGCACAGCAATCTCAAAAATAATTCAACAGACCTTATGAAATTCAACACTTTTTCCCTTTTTCCCCGTATTTTCGTAGTTAGTGAAATACTGAGAACGATCATCAAGGAGACGACATATTCTGTGCGATACTGATGGGCGATAGAAATTTCACAGTTTATGCGATTCGAATACGTCGTACTCTTTTGGAGTTGCTTTTTGAAACGCATGATAGTTCTGTTCCAGGAGATCATTCTCAAGAATGATTGATCCTATGTAGCTTTTGAGGCTACTAGAATAAGTTTAGTTGAAGTTTCTGAGCGCGAACTTTTTGCTGGCTTCTGTACCCAGAACAGAATTAACTTCTGAAGATTCTCGGTGATAGAGTGGGACTTAATGCCTTTTTGTCATGCCGTTCCAAATCCATCGAAGGTGGAAACAGCCATATCTATAATGTCATTTTCAACCATTTCCAGGAACAACGTTTCGTCGACCAGTATCTACCTGAAATCCTGCAAAAAAGGAGAAATAGTATAAATATCGTATAGACAAGGAAGCTGGAAACGTTGTCATACATGTTTCACTGTCAAACATGTCAGTATTCTCGTTGAGATGCAGTGCCAACATTGTATGGTCGTACATCCCCAGTTCGACGATAGTTTAGTGCACGTCGCACTAAATCATTTTCCAAGGTACGGATTTACCAGACGCGAAATTTAAAAAGTCCCATGAGAGTAAAGACCGAATGTTTATTCGACGAAATATACAGGTCTCGTATAGCGTTCAAAATGGCACCGACACGTATATTAGCTAAGGATGCCAGAGGCAGGCCGTCAACGAGCGAGTACACCGGAATTTGGGTGCTGATAAGGACTCGATATAAGTAGCAACACAGTAACTCTTCTAAGCCGCTAGCCCTCTGCAATGTAACAAACCCTGAAAGGTGCAAAGTGCAAGGTGTACAAATGCAATCAGGATAAATTGTCTGTCGTAGGCTAGAAGATGGGAGCTTGAGGGGACTTCCGTTGAACGGTCTTCGGACGAGTTCTTCGGAGGTTCCAGCAAACATGTTCAAGCGTTCCAAAATGTCTGGAATATAGACATGCATACAGTGAACAAGCAGCCTGGGAGAAATATGAAACTCACCCGGAATAAAAAATAAATGTATGCCATACTGCGAACGGCTTGTTGATTTTCAAAGGGTTTTGTATTTTTTTAAATGTTTTCAAAAGGACGACTTTTTATACCATAGTGACTTAGGTTCCAGCGGATATACAGTAAAAATGTTGGAACTCAACATAAAAATCTGAAGCGACTGGAATAGTGGATGATTCGTTAGGAAAACAGCAAGCATTGTTATACAACTGAGGAACGTGGACACTGAGTTCATATCAGGCCTCCTATAGCAGGCGTACACAGAATCATGCGTACAGAACAAGCAAGCGGGAAAACGGTTGCAGCCGGGATCCTTAGAGAAGCCACACGATCGCTGGTCACTACGATATCTTCAAAATGCCGCAAAACTAAACAATCTCAGGTTACGCGATGACAAACTTCATCTCGAAAATTGCAAGTGAACGCATTTATAAGACTTGGAAAAAGTGGGCTAACGCCAACAATGAGTTGTTTTTGCGAAAATGGTGAGGAAGATTTTCATCACCAAACTAGTACATGGTTTTTATATGGAGCATACAGACCTACAAGCATCCTCGATTCAGAAAATTGGAGAGCAGTTACTGAATGTAGCGATGAAGGTTAATAAGCTGCCAATGAACGTGGCACAATAAAGGTCGAGCGTGTAAAATAACGAAAGTAACCGCTGGACGGTTTTGAGTACTTCTGCTCCTTCTGATTATGCAAGATTGCTTCCTCGAGGAAGAAGACAATTTCGGACCACAAAATGGGGCTTCCTTACATGCAATAATTTGGAAAACATAAAAGGAGATACACTGGAGTAAACCTTAGTATGAGCTGGTGCTTCTTGTACATGAGCTTTGCGTTGGCAACGGTGACGTTCCTAGATAATTATTATACGCACGGAAGTGTGCTTGTTCGTTGTTGTGTTGAAGTGCATACTACGTGTATTGGTTTTACGAATAAGCAGTCCTCACGCCATCCGCGCTATTGACCTACAACAATAGGTGCACTTATAAGGGTTGAGGTTGAAGATCCCGTGAACCCAGCCGTTCAAGAACGGGAACGGTCGACGTTTACCGCTGTGTTTTGAGGACGTGACTAAGGTCGTCAAAGTCAAGATCGACCGCACGAAGCAGGCGACCCTGCAGATGCTCATGAAAAGCTGCGGGAAGGCCGCGTCGGAGGCGCCGCAAGAGAATCCTGCGAAACTGTGGTGGTCCGTCGCGAAGAAGGTGCTGGATTCGGCAATCCCATCGACTGCCGGGAGGTAATACGACAGTTCGAGAGCACCCGGCAAAACCACGGAGGCGACGCTCTAGTTCACGTCGTGTCATTGTGGATAGAGTTCTTAAGAGTACTGTCACCGCTCACCGTTGGACCAGGATTTGGAACGATGTATGTCGACCGATCAGTTCTTCGGTGGTTGATATCAACGGTCCGAGAGCAGCTGATAATTACTATCATTGAAGGTCCAATAACATCAATATAAATAGCTGACGGGACTAGTCAATTGTTGACGGGAAACTTCCTGGCAGTCATCGAGTTGGAGGCAAATGAACCGAGTAAACTGGACGAAATCCCAATCACCATGGAAATACCGAATCAGGATGTGGCAACAATGAAGGTGAGGAGGACAGACGAAACTCGTATCAGCGTTTGCTGAAAGTGTGGAAGAATTGGTCACTGTCAGAGGTTTTGCCCATTAAGCATGAGAGAGCCATACGCAAACACACGTTTGGCTGATTGTCTTTTGGTTTTTGGAAGGGAACTCCGGTTATAAGCGCGATCGGTAAGACGGCAGTTCAGACTGGGAGAAAAATCAATGGTAGGTGGAAATGCTGTTTGATTGACAACTGGGGCGGTGATTACACTGGTGTGGTCAAGGACAGGAAGGAATGTTCAGTCGTGTGCGATGATTTTCTGAACAGTCGGCGGATTTACTCTCAAAGTTGTTGGTCTGACGGAATATGATGTCTGAATCGATGGATAATGTGGTGAAACAACTTCTCATCATTTCTTCCGATGCACGTCAGACTATACTGGTAGAGAAATTTCCTAACCTTGCTCAAGTCGTGATTGTTCTCAGAACTGATCAGCTCGTAACGGTGTTTGATGTGATTGCAATAGTGAGAAATCGCAAATCACAGCTCGGACAAATTGAGCCAAACACAAGTAGATCGATTGCAACATGTGAGAACCGGCTACCGAATGTAGTAACAAACAAATTTCGATGAGTGTTCACCACGGACTATGATCCGCAAATGCATTGTGACTGGATTGAACAATATATCTCCATCAAGCTAAAGCGATTTCGACCATTCGGTCTCGGAAGAATTTCAATACACTTGCAGAAGAATATTGAAGGACAAGTGGAGGACATGCTGAGAGAAAAATTCGT
>LOND01008062.1:0-17100 GCA_014220965.1 Paragonimus kellicotti | reverse complement strand
GCAGGAATTTGAAGCGGTGGTTCTCTGTGGAAATAAATTGGAAACAAACCAATAGCATAGCAACTATGGACTCGGCGACCGACATCAATAAGGGAATCCCAGTCGCCTTGGACACCCAATCAAATATAATGTACCGTTTTACTTGTAACAGTGTATGCAAGTTCGTTGGCCGTACATGGAGACAAGTGAGGGCGTGCATCAATGAACACAATCCCAAGTGTTTGTGCGCCACTGGAAATGGCATCGCTGTAAGCGTAATCACGAAGCGACTACACGAGATGGGTCAGAGACTGTGGTGCTAGCGCATTTCATACCGCATATCGCTCGAAAACGAAGCATGGTCTGCAGTTTGTTGAGACTGTTGCCATTCGTCGAGCTAACCTGATGCTACGCGTCCAGAAACAAATGATTATCAGTTTGTCTCCTCTATGGCAATTTTGTCTCATTCTCAAAAACCCCCATAGTTCTTTAACGTTGTCATTTATCCATCATGTGCTCCCCTAACAGTTTCGGTTTGTAATCAAGTTCAGAAGTGTGTAGTAACGTTCCCTCTATCTTTCACCTAACTTCTCACGAACATTTGACCCCTTAACATAACTCTCTTTATCTGCTTCATGTTGCGTCGTCGGAAAACCTTATCCTAGGTCTTGATCATTCTGACCTCACCTATTACGCCCGCATTTTTCGCCATTGTTGTCATGCCGTCTAGCCATACATTGATTGCATTGATTTCGTCGTAGTAACAGGTGAGACGCAAACGAAATGTTCGCACACAAGACATTTTACGCTCTAATGTTAGACTGTTTCAAAGACATACACCACCGACGAGTACTGACAAAAGCGAAACTCTGATCCAGAGCCTATTTCCCAAAAACAGCCTGCTGAAAAGGTCTACCTGAATGTGGAAGTTACTCCGAGGAACGTTCAGGTTATTTAAGAAAAACGTGAAAACAAAGTCTACAATGATAAGGTACATAGCATGACGGAGAAAACCGAGTAAGATGACAACAAAATGGACAAGGTTTTGCAGTCCTTTGAAGATAAACCACAACTCCTGACCCTAAGTTGCGATGGAGTACAGTGAGGTATCTCAATCATTGAGCCAAGATCTTGTGCAAGCAGAGCGTCAGCTCTCACGTTCATGTCGGTGGTAACCTTGGGGTTAGTGTCTACAGATTTCTGCTGATCCCCCAGAACTTATGAACAAATGCCGATTAGTCTCCTTGAATCCAAATACGACAAAGACAGCCGTGAACTGAAACGCAAACTTACGGAAAGTCTGCATAAGTCCCGTGAGGCTTGTTTCTATGACCAAGCCAAAGGGATGGAGAAGGCATATTTATCAGAGAATAATCGGGTGCTGTTTCTCTAGTTCGTGATTGCGCTGGCCGTCGACAATGTGGTAATGAGATTATATATGAAAATGATGGCTCACGAATTTACAGCTTATAGCGGCGACTGAACAAATGGGCTGGACACTTAGGGGAACAGTTCAAGTGACCTAAGCCAGTTCGTTTAGTTGTGGAGGACGGTGATTGTATGGTTAGTCATCGTATTCCAGACGATCCCCCGAAGGAGACTGGAGTGAATTTAAGGCGACTGGGATTTCCTTATTGATGTCGGTCACAGAGTCCATAGTTGCTATACTATTGGTTTGTTTCAAATTTATTTCCACAGAGAACCACCGCTTCAAATTTCCTGCGTATGTCTTCTTCGAAGCCTAGATTTCCGGTCCACGTACACATGAGGTGACTATGCTGATTAATGTATCATTAACGTCACATCAGATACAACTGAACAATCAAATTTAAACGTTCAGTCACAGTCGGTTGTGAATAATCCCTAGGTTGTCCGACTGTCCGTTTTTTCCTTCCACAAATTATTTTTTGTTGACTACTTGCTTCATTGTCTAGAATTGACACTCAGTCTGTTATTGGATTCATGTACTATATATTTACTTGGTGAGATACGATTAAATTTTCTTCAGTGACACACCCTACGGTACAACTTTATTGATCTGTTTCGGAATTTACGTATACTAGATTTGTTCAGCAATAACCAGCGGCAAGGTACCCAACTACATGAACTTCAAGCAGGGGCAAAGCCACGCACGCACATTTTGGAGGGTGACAGTTAGTCGATCGTCTGGTTCATCGGTGGACGAATTCGGGCCGGTTACTGGACTATACACTCCATAAGCCAGTGTACGCAGTTTACGTCAAGCAATAAATTGGCAGTGAATTACGTAGATACTGTTTTTTGTCAAGAGTGAGAACGCAATGATAACATAAGGGATTAGATACCTCAGCGAGTATCACAACGAGCGACTTGCCTATAGGACTGCTGCTTCACTGAACTTCTCTCATCCTTTCCAGTTTTTCGTTTTAGATTGATATGAAATATATGTATTTTTGTATGTAGGGGATTTATCCTCATCGTAGCAATCTTCTTGGATTTTTCTGTTTTTTGAAAGGAGCACTGAAAACCTCTTCGTTATCTGAATACAATAGCAAACCGTACGTACACATTTAAAACCCCAAAAACCATGTTCAGATTTCCTGTTATCCGCATTTAATTTGCCAATACGCAGCTAAAATCCATCAATTTAATCGAACGCATTGCCGACGACCTGATCCAGGAGGCAATGAAACGTGGAGAGTTTGACAATTTGTCCGGTCTAGGTCAACCATTGACCATGTCCACTTCCTCGCACGAAGCATTTCAGGATCCATCAACGGTTCGGTTGACCCGCATTTTGGCCAACCAGGGCTACTTACCGGAATGGATACAACAAGGCAAAGAATTACGTGGACAATGGAAAGATGCGTTGAATAAGCTGCAAATGGCTCATGCGAAATTATGTGCGTCGGGTCAACCACGAAATCCGTCAGCATGGGACGCGGCTGTAAAGGTGAGGGCGGTTTTGTTTGGGTATTCCAGTGCTGATTTCCGGTTCAATACGTTTTCTACCCAATTTTCAAAATACATTGACCATTGCAGTTCGGCTGATTGAGCCAAAGGCCGGTCCTGCTTCACAGATTGCAGTGTTGTTGGTTCAATTTCCAGCATGGTTACACGTTAAGTAACCAAGTCAATGTTAAGCCAGTCCAACGATCATTGGCGGACCAAGAACGATCGCAGAAAGAGATACGATAAGATTTTGCCTAAACGGCTTGCGTGTAATAACCTTTCCACCAATTGTGAGTGACCTCTTCAAGCGACATTAAATGATCATGAGAACCATAAAGTTACAGGAACTGTCAAGTTTTCAGCTAATTTTGTCACAACATTAGCCATAGCATCTATTTTTTGTAGACTACTACCCCGAACCGTTATTGAGCAGAATATTTAAACATTCTTCTATGAGTTTGTTTAATCACCCGCAAGGCAAACACTTTTTCACGGAAATCAAATTCGTCAAGAGAGTCTGCAATTGACTACGGCTGGTTGCCTGCCATGAGCGGGTCGATCAACAGTTAACGCCCACACGATGAGTAGAGTGAGCCAGAAGCATCGACCTCACTAATGCCATGAGGTCCAGAGAACCCCGACTAAACTGTCGATTCGCACTCAACCAGAGCGTTCAAATCGCCCAGAAAAAGATGTCAGTCATCCAGTCACTCTTTCCTCACGCACACGGTTGGCGGCATCCGCTTCGAACCAGCCTGTCATAGCGACCAAAGCCATAGCACATAGGCGTCAACACAAATGGCTTGCGTTGAACTGCTTGTGGTTCCACTCACACATCCTTTAGCTGATGTGAACCCGAAGAACTAATGCTAGGAAGCACATAAACGGAGACTTTTGTGACCCAGCCGGCCAACATTAGTTAGCTAGACACGTGGGAACATATTTTGTAGCCTGAACATTAAAAAAATCGGCCTATCCGAATTGGCAAATGATTACTCCTATACGAGTTATTCGGTACAACTGAAATTTTACCACAATCGAGTTTGTTATATTTGGGGTTCATTTTGGCTCTCCAAATTCAATAAGCGTCTTCCGTAAACATGCATCCTGTTAATCCGTATTTGTATCGACCTGGTAAAAAACGATTCGTCATATCTTAGTCTTTATGATTTGGAAAGCATTTTCCAAATTCTGAACGAATCAGTCTATCAACAATTGCTGCCAACTGCGAGGACAAATGACTGACCTATTTGGCTGATATGTTTATCATAGCTTCATTGAGTGCGAACAGCATCGAGCTGGTATTATGTAATAACGAAAATTTCCACCGGGCCAGTATAGTGGACTATTGACTAGATATGCTGAGCGATCGATGAGGCGGGATTTTTCACCCTCTCTTGTCTACTCGTTCGATTGTGGCAGTGAAGTGCTCGACTATGCGTTGACGTAAGATTTTAATCGTTTTGTCTACGTAAGTAACATTGGGACAGCCAATGGATAGGTCGAAACAGTTCGATTCTCTCTAAGCCTAAATAAGTAAACATCCAGTCAATTTTTAAGTCAACTTTGAAGCACAATCGAATGACGGTCCGCCCGTTGTAAATAGCTTTACAAGATGACTAACCATATGGAACACATAAATGCACAAATCATCGTAAAATAACTTGGAATTGACAGCATCCACAGTTTGTAGGTTAAACGTCAGCTGGTCACAAACGTGACTCGATTGACAACCTAAACATCCGTGCCAGACGAATTTAAAGCAGTGACTGCTGAAGGACGGAGGGAGCCGCATTCGAAAAACATTGCCGACAAACAGCCACGTACAAGAGTTTATCGAGGTCCAAGACAAAACAAGGTCAGGTAAAGACGTAAGATATATAATCCCCGAGAAAGAGGTTTATCTTAACATGTCATTCAAAGCAGGCCATCTAAACACTGCTATACATCACAAATTGCAATCTACGCTGATGTACACGGATCCAGCCGCAGAATGAAACGTTATCTCCAACCAGGCAAGTAGGTTGCGCAAGAGTAGTACGTAACGCAACAAAACATTCTTAGAAACAAGCAAGCGTGAACGTGCTGTGAAGGACAGTCCTAAACGTCCATGACTAACAGACCAATATCGATTAACTTCGGAATACCACGTGCTTATAATTTTTGTAATCGTTTTGTTCGTCGCGTTCCCCATCGCGTGCTGACTTCAAACAGCACAGCGTGGCGATAATCAAATTCCACTCTGTCGAGGAAGCTCAGAGCAGACAATTACGGTTTATGTCAATAACACTGAAGCGGTTCGTTCACCCTGCCTCGGATCGAGATGGCTCCTGATCTCCATGAGGAACACATCCGTGCACTGAGCCCGTAAACCTCCTACTATCTAACTTGTAAGTAGTCTAATTACGAGTATTAAATTCGTGTCCAACATACTGAATACCCGCCTTGGCAGCAAATTCTACACCCACGTAAGCCTCCATAATAAGAGGCGCCTATTTTCCAATATGAGTGAGCAAAGACCCTGATTATTACACGGTGAATATCATCCACATTTGATCACACCCTTTAAAATTCACGTACTTTTTCGGTTGGTCTTCAAAAAGGAAGTCCGAACTGCGAGTCATAATCAACTGAGTAGTATTCAGCATGTTATACAACCAGTGTATCGCACACAACCTTCAGCATTGCCTGAATTGTTTGTACTTAAGCATCTGTGGAGTTTTTTTGCTCGTCAAAACATATCAACCACCTCAGTTTTTTGTTTCGATGCAGGAATTTGAAAACGAAGTGATGAAGATAAATCGCTCTATTGATCGGTACAATCTGCTGGTACCAGCCCTGCATTTACAACGTTGCCACATAAATGCATCCGATGAAGTGGAACGTGTTCTGTCATCCACTACGGCCGAATCGGAAAACTCTCCAACAAAAAGAACAAAAGAAAACGGGAAATCCAACAATGAAAACATTAAAGAAGACGGAGACAAGTCAAAACAAACCACAGACAAGGAAGACATATGGAATATGACTTATATGGCAGAAATAATGCGCGATTTCTACCGCGAATTGATCAGAGCCTATGTCAGTATGATGCGAGGATTTAAAAACCATAAATGATTTCCATATAATATGGTCTATCTTCTGAAAGGACACCCTGGCATCAAATGTAACGCAGAAGATAATGTACAACCGTCTTGAATTTTGATCACGTAGTTCTTTAATTCGTCCTACCTATAAAGAATGGGCCAACCGGATAGTCTATGGGAATGCGACAGCTGCGATCATATATATATATATATATATATATATATATATATATAAACTACGTTACGCAGTATCGTAGATTTATTGGCAATAAATAGAACTCGCCGCCTAGTTAGACAGCGTGATCAACAGAAACATGACATTGAGGTTGGCCCCTTCTGTCAATGATCCTAACTGGCAGCTTGATCATCTTTCTGGATCGCAGTCTGGATGGCAGGGCTGTTCGCCTAATCATCACAGTTGGTTGCATATATTCTTTCCGCTTTTGTGACTCAGCTCTCATTCTCCTTCCCACAACTGCGAATTGACATTCCATGAATCTTGCATCCCCCGTTCAAGATTCCGTTTTCTTTTTAATGTGCTAATGATAATCGTAACCAGATGGACTGTCAACGTCACTATCACGAGTACAAGCATCGACAACCTCAAATGTACTTATCTAGAATAACGCAATTTGAGAGTATCTAATACGGATATAAACCAATAGATGATCGTTCGCATAGCTGACTGACGCTGACCATTGTGATGACGCTCCTCAGATACTCTATTTAAACTGTTGTCTTAGATCTAGAAGTGGCATTCCGGTTACCCGGTCTGGTCACCATTCATGGAATTCCAGCCCCTCACTGACATGAACATAGGTTACGTGCCCCGTACGGAAGTGGGATGTCTCAGCGTTGTAGATCGATTTGTCAGTAGTGTCGACGTACGTTCACTTGTCAATTACTCGAAAGGAAGGAGTTATTTTAGCTTAGTGTTGTCATGAAAGAAAATAGGGAGTTTCAGACGAACCATTGAGTGCTCGCAGAAAACTGGTTGGTTTGTCACCATAGCTGTATTTAAAGTTCAAAATTATAACTCAAGATTTTCCCGATTGGGTTCAACTGGGAAAATAACTTGTCTTTAAACCTAGTTGATCGCGAGACACTCCAAAGTGAACATCAAACGAGGCTGACTGTTAATCTTGCTTCTGGAGTGAGTCAAAATCAACTCAACTCAATCGTATAAGAAAATTGAGGACTGTCTTGTGTGGAACATAGCGGGTGATCCACAGTGTACAATTTTGTTCAATATATATGCAAGCCAGACCTTCGACTTTCAAGCCCACTGCTAACTGGTACAGCATGTAACCGTATTCAGGTTAGCACGTAGTTAACTGTTCGACCAATAATTTCCGTCGTTCGGCAAATCGATCGATGTCTTTTAATTAATCGATCGTTACCATTCGTGGACGTCCTGACACGGAATGAAAACGCATGTGTATGCAAGTCGTCCAATTGATGTCGTGCTGTCCTGAACTCTTTTGTCACGTTCAGTACATGAATTTTGTAATAGCAAGTTGCTCCAAAGGAGAGTGTATTCGCGGTCAACCTTTAATATACTATCGAATGATCAACCTCTACAGATACAATATATGCTAAACGCGATGGGCCATGGTAATTTACAGCTAGCTATTCTCCCGCATCGCAAAAAATGGAACAGTTTCATTCGCGACATACTGTTCCAGTGCACATTCATGGACATGCATAGTGTTCATCATTGTCAAATTACTTCAATCAAACGTTCGGCTTTTGAACTTAATCGAGGCACACATTAACTGACCGGTCCCAATGAACAAATGGAACGGTTAGCTGTGAAGTGGGTGACAGGGTCTTCGTCTGCTTGTCTAACGTCTCCGCAAACATCATATGCCGTGAGTCAAACTCAGCTGAGTACTACACTGTCATCAGTATTCTCAGATCATACGGTTCTCGTCATAAATTGGACGTGCACATCTATGCTTCACACACACACAGAGAGAGAGAGAGAAAGAAACTTATAAGATGGACAAGAGTCTCGGAGCATTTTGTTGTGACGAGCTGATGAAGCCGAAGTCATTAACGGCTACTATCGACTTCCATGTGACTGACGCCTCCTGTCATGCCAGTGGTGTAGCTAGTAATCTTAGATGCTTCAGTTAACACTGTTAACCGTAGGCGGACACAGTTCACTAATAATGACCTATTTCGAGAGTTTGTCTGTGGGGCCTTGGAATATAATAATCTATTCCAAAGCAGACTCAACAATTCATGATCCGGAAGGGTGCAGCGGTCTGATGAGAATGAACTCCGCCTGTCGCACCATATTCTTCGAATCACGGAGCAAAAAGAGCAACACCTCGACCGAGCTTCTGTGTACCCTATTGCTTTCTCCATGTGCACATGTATATCCTTTGATAAAGTTACAGGAA
Organism: Paragonimus kellicotti; assembly: GCA_014220965.1. Taxonomy (NCBI): domain Eukaryota; kingdom Metazoa; phylum Platyhelminthes; class Trematoda; order Plagiorchiida; family Troglotrematidae; genus Paragonimus; species Paragonimus kellicotti. The sequence continues at coordinate 8,696 of LOND01008062.1, read as the reverse complement.
CTGTCAAGTTTTCAGCTAATTTTGTCACAACATTAGCCATAGCATCTATTTTTTGTAGACTACTACCCCGAACCGTTATTGAGCAGAATATTTAAACATTCTTCTATGAGTTTGTTTAATCACCCGCAAGGCAAACACTTTTTCACGGAAATCAAATTCGTCAAGAGAGTCTGCAATTGACTACGGCTGGTTGCCTGCCATGAGCGGGTCGATCAACAGTTAACGCCCACACGATGAGTAGAGTGAGCCAGAAGCATCGACCTCACTAATGCCATGAGGTCCAGAGAACCCCGACTAAACTGTCGATTCGCACTCAACCAGAGCGTTCAAATCGCCCAGAAAAAGATGTCAGTCATCCAGTCACTCTTTCCTCACGCACACGGTTGGCGGCATCCGCTTCGAACCAGCCTGTCATAGCGACCAAAGCCATAGCACATAGGCGTCAACACAAATGGCTTGCGTTGAACTGCTTGTGGTTCCACTCACACATCCTTTAGCTGATGTGAACCCGAAGAACTAATGCTAGGAAGCACATAAACGGAGACTTTTGTGACCCAGCCGGCCAACATTAGTTAGCTAGACACGTGGGAACATATTTTGTAGCCTGAACATTAAAAAAATCGGCCTATCCGAATTGGCAAATGATTACTCCTATACGAGTTATTCGGTACAACTGAAATTTTACCACAATCGAGTTTGTTATATTTGGGGTTCATTTTGGCTCTCCAAATTCAATAAGCGTCTTCCGTAAACATGCATCCTGTTAATCCGTATTTGTATCGACCTGGTAAAAAACGATTCGTCATATCTTAGTCTTTATGATTTGGAAAGCATTTTCCAAATTCTGAACGAATCAGTCTATCAACAATTGCTGCCAACTGCGAGGACAAATGACTGACCTATTTGGCTGATATGTTTATCATAGCTTCATTGAGTGCGAACAGCATCGAGCTGGTATTATGTAATAACGAAAATTTCCACCGGGCCAGTATAGTGGACTATTGACTAGATATGCTGAGCGATCGATGAGGCGGGATTTTTCACCCTCTCTTGTCTACTCGTTCGATTGTGGCAGTGAAGTGCTCGACTATGCGTTGACGTAAGATTTTAATCGTTTTGTCTACGTAAGTAACATTGGGACAGCCAATGGATAGGTCGAAACAGTTCGATTCTCTCTAAGCCTAAATAAGTAAACATCCAGTCAATTTTTAAGTCAACTTTGAAGCACAATCGAATGACGGTCCGCCCGTTGTAAATAGCTTTACAAGATGACTAACCATATGGAACACATAAATGCACAAATCATCGTAAAATAACTTGGAATTGACAGCATCCACAGTTTGTAGGTTAAACGTCAGCTGGTCATAAACGTGACTCGATTGACAACCTAAACATCCGTGCCAGACGAATTTAAAGCAGTGACTGCTGAAGGACAGGGGGGACCGCATTCGAAAAACATTGCCGGCAAACAGCCACGTCCAAGAGTTTATCGAGGTCCAAGACAAAAACAAGGTCAGGTAAAGACGTAAGATATATAATCCCCGAGAAAGAGGTTTATCTTAACATGTCATTCAAAGCAGGCCATCTAAACACTGCTATACATCACAAATTGCAATCTACGCTGATGTACACGGATCCAGCCGCAGAATGAAACGTTATCTCCAACCAGGCAAGTAGGTTGCGCAAGAGTAGTACGTAACGCAACAAAACATTCTTAGAAACAAGCAAGCGTGAACGTGCTGTGAAGGACAGTCCTAAACGTCCATGACTAACAGACCAATATCGATTAACTTCGGAATACCACGTGCTTATAATTTTTGTAATCGTTTTGTTCGTCGCGTTCCCCATCGCGTGCTGACTTCAAACAGCACAGCGTGGCGATAATCAAATTCCACTCTGTCGAGGAAGCTCAGAGCAGACAATTACGGTTTATGTCAATAACACTGAAGCGGTTCGTTCACCCTGCCTCGGATCGAGATGGCTCCTGATCTCCATGAGGAACACATCCGTGCACTGAGCCCGTAAACCTCCTACTATCTAACTTGTAAGTAGTCTAATTACGAGTATTAAATTCGTGTCCAACATACTGAATACCCGCCTTCGCAGCAAATTCTACACCCACGTAAGCCTCCATAATAAGAGGCGCCTATTTTCCAATATGAGTGAGCAAAGACCCTGATTATTACACGGTGAATATCATCCACATTTGATCACATCCTTTAAAATTCACGTACTTTTTCGGTTGGTCTTCAAAAAGGAAGTCCGAACTGCGAGTCATAATCAACTGAGTAGTATTCAGCATGTTATACAACCAGTGTATCGCACACAACCTTCAGCATTGCCTGAATTGCTTGTACTTAAGCATCTGTGGAGTTTTTTTGCTCGTCAAAACATATCAACCACCTCAGTTTTTTGTTTCGATGCAGGAATTTGAAAACGAAGTGATGAAGATAAATCGCTCTATTGATCGGTACAATCTGCTGGTACCAGCCCTGCATTTACAACGTTGCCACATAAATGCATCCGATGAAGTGGAACGTGTTCTGTCATCCACTACGGCCGAATCGGAAAACTCTCCAACAAAGAACAAAAGAAAACGGGAAATCCAACAATGAAAACATTAAAGAAGACGGAGACAAGTCAAAACAAACCACAGACAAGGAAGACATATGGAATATGACTTATATGGCAGAAATAATGCGCGATTTCTACCGCGAATTGATCAGAGCCTATGTCAGTATGATGCGAGGATTTAAAAACCATAAATGATTTCCATATAATATGGTCTATCTTCTGAAAGGACACCCTGGCATCAAATGTAACGCAGAAGATAATGTACAACCGTCTTGAATTTTGATCACGTAGTTCTTTAATTCGTCCTACCTATAAAGAATGGGCCAACCGGATAGTCTATGGGAATGCGACAGCTGCGATCAATTGTGGGTGATGTTCAACTTGAAAGAATATTCGACAACCTCAACCACTTTTGTGCACATAACTTCGACTGGTAAATTCAGATAAAGCATCGTTTCAGAGAAAGCTAGTTACTTCGGGCTTTGGTTGCGCAACAGTATCTTGAGTGGGTTTAATGGGTCAACTTGGTGACCTGCTGTCATGAGACATTTATCAATCGATGACGTTGGATTTCGAGCAGTCGGTTCATCGAGTTGAGGCTGGTGCCTCATCGGTTGTTTCAACCACTTCTGGATGAGTTCGGCCACTTGCTGTGATAGTTGTCGATCTGTTCTGCCTATGTAAACGTCACTGCAACAAGTGAACTGGTACACAACATGGGAGACAGAAGAGTTTGACAAACTACTTTCGCGATTGCGGAAGAATTGGTCCTCTAGTGGTTAGAACTAAGCCCAATTCCGCAGCCGCATACGTTCGAGCCAGACCAGACTTTAATTTGTGCGTTATGTCATTGGTCGTCAGTATGGGCTGAGTGCTCTTTTTCGCCGCATTGTGTCTCGATGAATTTGCTAGTAACGTTTATCCGAGCAAATCCCGTTCTGTATGCAGTTTGTCAAGTGTGCAAACACGCCTGGCTCTATGAAACAGTGTCTTAACCAAACCCGTTTGTATGCAATAGGAGCAAAGCTGGAAACTGAAGATATTGACCACCCCATGTCGCTTTGCGGTGAACTGAGCGCTGTAACGTGCCATCCGCACGTCTAGTAATGAGTACATCCAAAAAGACGAACGTTGTTCGATTCAACTTCGTGAGACAAAAATAAGTTGAAATTATTGTTATTAGGGAAATTGAGAAACAAATTAGAATGAGCAACATCAGTAAAAATTAAAATAACATCAACGCGTCGTTTGCACAATAACGATTTAACTATATACTTCGGGACTTGCCGTTCAATCATTCCCTAACAGATGTCTTCGCTAAACTAGCCATCAACAACACGTCTATCTGTTTGTAAGCGAGTCCCTCAAAATCGAAACGACTGTTTTCCGTGCACAATAAAATAATATCATTGGAGATATTTAAGTGAAACGCCTACATCACAATTCTGACTAGGGATAAAATCAACAAACCAACTGTCTGACGAAGGGGGGTGTTTACAAAGAGAATCTACATCCATGAAAACTAATTGAAAACTCACCGAATTGTTTTCCAAAATTTCAGCTAATTCAAAAGAGTGCTTCAAGCAATAAAACTTTGCGGACGGGATTCAAAATGTCCACTAGCCAACGAGCAACTTTATGTTAAGCAGAATTGTCCATGCACAAGGTCGGGCGTAGAGATCCACTGTCGTTGTGTAATTTTGGAGCACCTATCAATCGGGGTGTTTCCGCGCCAATTGGCTTCAACTGCCCAATACTAAGCTTCAAACGGATACCCCGAAAAATACTGCTCAAAAAAGGATGTTTTCCTATTCTTGCCATCCGAAGGTAACCACCTGGCCAATGACATAACGCACAAATTAAAGTCTGGTCTGGCTCGAACGTATGCGGCTGCGGAATTGGGCTTAGTTCTAACCACTAGAGGAACCAATTCTTCGCAATCGCGAAAGTAGTTTTTCAAACTCTTCTGTTCCCATTGTTGTGTCAGTTCACTTGTTGCAGTGACGTTTACATAGGCAGAACAGATCGACAACTATCGCAGCAAGTGGCCTAACTCATCCAGAAGTGGTTGGAACAACTCGTGACGCACCAGCCTCAACTCGATGAACCGACTGCTCGAAATCCAACGTCATCGATTGCTAAACTCATGACAACAGGTCACCAAGTTGACCCATTAAACTCATTCAAGATATTGTTGCGCAATCGAAACCCGAAGTTATTAGCTTTCTGCGAAGCGATGCTCATCCGAACTTACCAGCCGACGTTATGTGCACAAAAGTGGTTGAGGCAACCTATCGGGTTGCCATGGTCGTGATTACATAATACTTGGTGTGCTTGTAGGCGTGTCTAGTCCCTGTTTGTCCTTATCTGTATGATGTATATAACTGGCATGTTTTACGTTTGCGACTGATGAGAGTAAATGAAATGTTAACATATTGCAATGTCTTTTTTCTGCTCTGATGAAGATTTTACAATACATTGCTGGATAATGTCCCGCCCAGCATGGTGCCTATTATAATATCGTTATCCGTTTCAATGAGCAATTTCTATGGAAATTGAATAATTGGCGCGCACACACACAACGTAGAACCAACCTGCCTCAAGCGACGAAGCTCTGGGATCCGCTGAACTCATCGTTTTTGTTGTTGACTAAATGCCCAAAGGCTACCTTCGCTATTGTTGACTCGTTTGTCTCCTCATACCTAGGCAAAACCACGGACATCGGTGAATAAACAGTGGTAGACACCTAATATCTTCCGCACACAGTATTTGGTCAGCAATTCTGACGTACCTATCAACCTTTTTATCGAGCATTGTGATGAACGTCCCGTAGCGTTAAAAATTTAAGGGCAGCCGCGCACAAGTAACGGTGCGACGGTTAATTACCACTATGCATAAGTCCCATCAACCGCTCGACAGTACGCGGAAATACGATGAATTTCGTAAGTATGTAAAAAACGCAGTGACACGTCTGTAATAGACTGCGATTAGCTACTATACTATTAGACACCACAGTTAGCCCAATAAGATAATGATACGTGGGCTATCTAATTTACGGCGAGATCACGGACATAGTTCGGGCTGCTGTTTCACACATAACCCGCTCCCAAAGTAGAAGGTATAGATAGGTGAATAGAAAACTGTTTATTGCCAACATGACGCACCAATTACCATAATTTGATCCTCAAGAGAGCAACTGTACAAGGTCGGAGAACCGTCACCGTGCTTCAAACACGCTCACTAGAGGGATGAGAACAAAACAACGGCAGACGTGTACGTACGATTACAATGACGAATAAATCTGGCGCGGTTTCAAAAGCAAGTCAAATTATATCACTGACGAGTAGTCGGGGAGTTGGTTATGTACAAGTTGATTATCATTCACATTTTACCGAAGCCTTCGCACTCAAACAGACTCCCCGGCCAGCCTCCATCTGAAGGTGATGACTGTCATCAAACGAGAGTGGTTTTTAATTTAAATTACGATGATTTGTGTAGCATGAGAAAAAATAACCTACAAACCAATTTTAACTAATCTTCACCAGGCTCAGCAGGATCCCCTTGAACCGACAATTCTAGCAGTGGATTAAAAGTGATGTAAACAGCATGGCGAAACAAATTCACGTCATCACAAATGATTGATGACCACTTGAAATACATGTGACCAAGAATGGTTTCTGGAAAGAGTCAGTTATTTGGCATATGTAACGAATGATTGGTTTAAATTCCAATTTAGCATTCAATAGCAGCTACAGTGTGGGAACGTGGATCGATTAGGTTTTCGATCAGAAACAAGTGCATCGTTGAAGCTAAGTGAGAGAAAGTGTTTGTTCCGGCCAAACGAAATGGAAAAATAGTGACCTTCGGTAAATTTCTTCAAAATCAGACGAATCAGCCATCCTAAATATGATCAACGCATCTCAGGTGCGATAAATTTTAAACTTGATACATTTTCGCTAAACGAGTGGTGCTCGTCAGAATAAAACTTTCGAATTACACCTGAGCTGGATACGGTCAAACTCCCCAAAATCTGCACAGATCGAATCAGCTTTCGCTACCACTCAGTTATCTTTAGCAACAGCTGTCCCAATTGGTATGGCGTGTCACTGTTCTCGTTAAATGAAACATATCTAAAACACTCGGAAAGCCATACTAAACACAACGTATCAAGCTGATACGTTTATCACTGAGTCGAGCGAGTGAAAATACCACTACTGAACCTGATAAAGAAGACTTGAATTGGCTGGCATTTCGTAATTAAATTCACTGACAGACTCAGACCAAAAGTTATACCCGATATGCATCTCGATGTTGAGAGATGAACATAATGCTTACTTCGTTTAGAGCGCTTTTTGTACAAAACACGGTGTCCGCATTCCAAACAACGGACCAATTCTCGCGGTCGAATTTCGTTTTCAGCCCGACATTCTGTATTAAATGAATGTCAACATCGACAAAATCATCAAGTTAGAGGAGGGAAGACCGATTTACAATATCACATGGTTCAAATGCATTCCCTCTAGTGAATACATTAATAAGCAATTTATGTTAGTTTTCCTAGGACAACTAAAAGCATCAATCTTTCAAAATGACTTCGACAAACATTCAAATCGGTATAACCAAGTTGATGAACAGTTAGCGTCACGCTACGTATTGGATGTGTACATCATAAATCGTCCGTTATTATACGACAGACTAGATTGCGCGTGGGAAGGTTGTTGTCAGGATGCCAAAACCTAGACAGGGAAAGCCATGGTGGACCGGAACACAAAAGCGTCTGCTTCGCAATAGGCGTTGTTAGCACTGAACTCCGGGCAAGTTCGTGTCAAAGAATCCCCATCATGTTGGAAACGAGATTTGATCCACACAGCTACCATCCCTGTGTGTGCTGTTGACTTAGCTTGCAATGAGCATTGCAAACCTCTTACGCTAACTATTGCACACGGCCGCTTCCTTCCGAGTTTCCCGAACGATTCGGCTGTCCTGAAGATGAGTTTGTCGAGCCTCAGTGTGATCGACTTCGGACGTTAGATGCTAGGCTGTCCGAGGTCAGCTTCTCATTTCATATTCAACGAAGATTCGGTGGTTTTCTGTGTGTTACGTTTGATAACGATACGAGATTTTCATTTTGCCACAAATTTACACCATTCCGCACGATCCGACTGCGTTGTCGGTATATTGCTTAGGATATCCTTGAGGTTCCTGTACGATTCAGTTGTTTGCTTTGTGTTACAAGGTCACTGCCTTAAAAATGCTCTTGTCTTCGTCGTAAGTTCGGCCCTTCCAGAGGTTCGAGTGTTTAGTGGAACAATTTTGATCGTCAAAACATATATGGTCAAAGACATGAACACTGTGATACATAATGGAACCTTTAGCGTTCATTTCGCACAGGTATCCGCTATTTACCTTGAGACACTTGATTTGATGTTATTCTGAAAACTGATAGACGTTTACAAGTGACATGATCCGGCATCGAGCGCTGCATACTTTAAAATGCGTGTTAGATAATAAGTGGCAGAGATGAAGCACAACTCACTAGAATTCTGACTGAACTGACAGTATCTAATTTTGGCTCCTCTATGAGAAAGGTTATCGACCTCGGTCATTAACGTGGCATTCTGGGCCACAAGCGGGCTGTAAAACTGTCCTATCCCTGGCGTAGACAAATGAAATCGTTCACGAAGGGGTTGGTCACTGTAGGTCGGGTTCGTCTCCCGGGCTGGGGCCCTCGCGACTCACAGAGTCGGTGGCTTGAGACGTTAGGTGAGATGGCGGCTAATCGAGCTCAGTGGCGTGAATGCTGTCGTTGTTTGGCCGAGTTGTCTGTGAAGTGAGTGCACTTAATGATGCGGGGCAGTGAAAGCCGTAAGGAAGCTGTCTGCTGATGACGCCTTACTTTCACTTACAGCTCGGTTGTTTGTTTGCAAGGTGTAGCGCTTGATGTTGTATGTTTGAATATAGACGTAGCTATTTTTTAGTAGTTAGGTCCACTTCCCCTCCCCTCCTCTATTTTCTTCTTTCTTCCTATATAAGTTTTTTTTTTTGTTCTCGTGGTGTGTGGCAGTCAAGCATCAGTGTGAACCACCGATGTATTGCTGTCTATGATGATGATGATGATGATG
>LOND01008057.1:0-14124 GCA_014220965.1 Paragonimus kellicotti | reverse complement strand
GTCTCGAGAGGAGACACAGTTACTGCCCTAGTTTTAGTCCCGGCAGTGGCAAGGATATGCACTACTGACGAGCTCTAATGAGAGCGAAACTCGAGTCTAGTGCTTCTTTTCGAAAGGGGCCGACTGGAAAGTCTATGGGAATGCGACAGCTGCGATCAATTGTGGGTGATGTTCAACTTGAAATTAACCAAATCCCCGACTACTCATCAGTAATCTAAAATATCGCCTAGCAGGTTTAATGAGATCGGAGATTTCGACCTGCCTAGGAAGACCTAATCGCGGGGTTATCGATTGGAGTTAACAGGCAGTAACTGTGTCTCCTCTCGAGACGATCGGGCAACCTGATCATTACTCACAAACGAAAGTGGTTGAGCGTTCACATATGATAATTCGGTCGTGCCTAATGTGAGGTCAAATGCAACAGTGTGTCAACACGGTTGCCCCACGAAAAGCAAGATCGGAGTTCTAGTCCCGGCAGTAGTTAGGATATACACTACTGACGAGCTTTAACATGAGCGAAACTCGAGTATGGTACTTCTTTTCAAAAGAGGCTACTCAAAATTCTACGAATGTGACAGCTGTGACAATTGTGAGTGATTGTTCAGCTCTTGATACAACCAACCCCCCGCGACTCTCATCAGTAAATAAAATAGCAAGGGCGATTTGACCTCAAGGTCAATCACGACCATGAGAGCGTCGGCTAAAGGACGGATGGGTTCGTTAGCTCGGAAACGGTTCGAACAACCCTGTTTCGAATGTCAACCCTCCGGAGCAATTGGCGAACTCCATGCAAGAAAGCGGGACGGATGGGTTGCTGGGTTCGAATGTGAAACTTCCGGGCTCCTAGAATGGCTTCATAGCTAGGCTGGTAGGGCGTATGCGACGTTTAGCTATCCTGTTCCCGTAACTATTTTGCCGAAACGCAAATTTTTACAGCTGAATTTTTGTTGAATTAACGGATCCGCCGAACTGCTTACTAAGTATAGTCGCCTACATATTTGCACACCCCGAGCATACAAGTCGATCAATCAGCTTTGCTGCAGGAGAATACATCAACGGATCCGAAAGTGCCGACATTTATCGAAATGCACTGTTACAATGAAGCGGACATGATCACACATCGAACATGTCTCACCGGCAAAAATACCACACCTTTCATTCTTTCATTTGCGTAATCGGGCACACTAAGATGATGGTCTGCAATCCTAACAGTGTCAGCTGTCTGTCCAACGCGAATTATTTGCCTATCTCTTATTTGTACTCACGACGTTCTTTGATGTTTATTCATACTTCTACGTTGCTGAGTGTATTATTGTTCTTCAAAACAAATTTCTAATTGAACCTTTCATTCAAGTGTTTCAAATGACTTCAATTTAACTCCAGTCGTTAATTTTTTAGTTTCGGAAGTTGAACACTGAACCGACCCTGGATTTTGTCTGTGGTATCGCCGCGGCCACGTACGTACGTTTCTAGATTCGATCCACACCAGTAGGAGATATACGACCCGGACTACCTTTGGTACTCGCAATGGTCAGCGAAACGGAAAGTTAAAAAACGAATATAATTGCCAGAAATAAAGAGAACAAAACAGTGAAAAACCAAAAAGAGAAAACAATAACATTATGGATACGTGTGCCCCACTGGGATCTAGCCGGCGATGTAGACATTCGCGTAGTTTTGAAACAACGTGGAAGCCACTACATCTGAAGTTTGCTCAACGGGATTGTTAAAGTTTTGGTATATCATTACTTGCCGACTGATAAAACAAACTACACTTACGCCAGTTATACTCCTCCTACAAGCAGGTACAAACATACCGAAACCATCACAAGCAAATCGGAAACACTTGTTGATTCGACTTAAAATGAGACCTCAGTCAAGTGCGTGCAGCCAGTCTGTTCAATCAACCTACTCAGTCGAGGTACATCCGCGTAGCTTACTGTGACGTTCCAACATCTCAGCGTGACATCACTACAAATGACGTATCATTTCTTCAAATCTGAGTCAATTAATTTGTCCTTTGTTTAAGGTTTTACCACGCCCGAACCATTGAACCTCTCAGGAAGAATTTGTGAAACCTTCCAAACGGAAGTGTTTCCTACTATTTTTGCCTCATAATCTGCCCACATCTGTGAATGAACATACAGGTTTGTTGTCCCTGTCTAAATAAGGTCTGGCACTTGTTGCAAGTGTTCAGAGACGGAACACTACAATAATTATGCGACTAATGAAAATCCTCTATCTAGAAAGACTGGAAAAATTAACTGAATTCTCAGTAAATTACAAACACTTTAGAGGAGACCTAATTTTTACCTACAAACTTTTTCATACCCCGGGTCATCTACTGACAAATCTCTTCCTATTAAACAGGGATGGAAGTTTAAGGGGTCGTTCTCTGAAATTGAGTGATGGAACAGACAGGATACTCTGCAGACAGAACTGCTTCACAACTGTGATCTGTTCAAACTTGGACGCATTACCCAACTCTGTAGTTACGGTTTTGAATCGGTAAAGTATTTAAACATGCTCCGTTTCTGCAGGAAGTGAGGAGAGTCTACACTACAAATTTCCTAACCACCATTTTTAGCACAATCTAATCATTAAACGTCATATCTGATGCAGTTGATTTAATAGTGTTTCCGTGCCTCGTTGTTGACATGATTGTAGACCAGTACAGATCAGTATAGAGAATTCGTTGTTATTTTGTCCATCACCTTTTTCTTTACGTTCAAGCACACATTCTTTCACTGAGCATGCTAGCCTAGATAGAAGCACATCATAATATCTGACTCCGTCCGTAAAACATGAGTGAATCATGCTGTCCTTATTAACGGTTTATGTGTCAACTTGCAAGTTTTTCTGGCATAGTGAGTACTGCTCATTTCGTAATTGAATGACTGTCTGGCCATTGACAAAATTTCGCTTTCTATGCACCGAGCAAACCTGACCCACAATGCTGAAGCAATATGCAGTCAAACAATCTACACCGTAAAGGTGGAATGAAACGATCTCATTTGGAGATGTTAAAATTGTGACAACAGGCACCTTGGTGTATTCTATACCGGAACCTTAGATACAGTATCCAAGCCAACAATACGGATATCCTCGAATCGACTAATTTTAGTACATTGCTTTTTAGAAACTGATGTAACCTTGTGACAAAAAGACCCCCAGGTTATACAGATATGTCCAGAAATTGATAAAACACTTAAATTCAACTAGTCTGTGTGTTACAGTAAGCCTTTTAAAGCCGGAATTTTTTCACCGCGTTATCGATTAACTGATGAACTTAACAAACTGCCGTTAAGTAGTTCGGCATATTTGATAATATAGAAGGGACCCAACTGTGGCTTCGGTTACGTTCAAACCATCGACAGAAACAACACGCCAAGATGCGGCTTAGCTACGGAACGTGATACATATATACTGAGTGGGGTACTCATATCGGTTGCCTTCAGAAAAATGTGTTGACGATCTACGCTAGCACTTAGCTCAATGTACATCGTTGTCTAACACACCCTGACCAAAGTGTCGCTCAGTGGCAATAAACAAAAAAAAGGATTATGACAAGTCGGCTTTTTTAATCTTTCTTGTTTCCGTTGAATAAGTCCATCGAACAGACTATTCATCCCCATGAAAGAAGATCCGTATGTATGAGAGTTAATCCCCTTCGTTCATAGCTTTCAAACTACACCACCGAACTTTATTTGACCGTTACAGTGGTTGCTAACTAATTGAAATGTGCTGCATACTGAAGTGTTTTTATGTGCTCGATAAGTCTTGGTTGAGTTTGTACTCCGCCACCTACCCTTGCAGTCACTCCGTTATCATCCCCTGGTCTTTTCTCAGTCCAAAACCCTGCACTTGTTGACTCTGTTCAGCCGTTTTATAGAAACGCTAATTTTTAAAAAACTTCCTAACACATACCTGGTTAAGTATGAACCATTTACTGCTCTTCCAACTTATACTACTCACCGGCATCTCACCAAAATATCGAACAATTAAAACCTCAAGGCAGATAACTGACACATACAACAGCTAATCGACTGACCTGATGCTCCACATTTCGATAGCGCAATGATTGTCCGTTTAAATTCATGCATTGGTCAGAAATTGACCTTCTTCTACTGACCACCACATCTCGAGCCGTACGGGCCCAACAGTCTCGGAGCTCCACGCGCACTCCACGGTTGAGCAACACCAGTAATATCAAACTGGCCCATAGATGTCCGTTATGGTCAGCCTTGTCCAGCTGGTGAAAGATACGCACCGCACGGTGGAGCATCGTTCCTCCGTGCGCGTCTCGGATATCAAGTGGAGCGGTTTTCACCACTTTAAGCGTAGTTCGTAGTGGAACTGTCTCTTGAAATGCCCAAAATGCAACCGGACCTGGAGGTTGTGATGCTATTGTGATTTGAGAAACAGAAATGGAGTCGGTCATAAGTAGGATGTGGCTTCGCGGAAGTGGTCATATGTGTGCTAACGGGATAAATGTACGACTGATCATATTCCATAATTCTCAAAATGTTTGCTTTGCTGAGTTAATTCGTTCCGAGCAAACATGAACCATTTCACTGTGTCCTCCTACACTACACGTAGATGTTATCTACCTGTACAGCAACATTTGTCTGTTGTATGTCCTGACAGACGGCATGATTTTCTGAATCTCCTGCCGATGTTCTTCTGATAGGATTCACTTTCAGTCAACTGGTTTTCCTTAACATCAATGTTTGTCTTCTTAATGGGAAGGAAGTGGTTGCATGAGTAGCTTGCATACACACATAATAACAATGCCGTCGGGCTTAGACATCATAATAACAACACAAGCAAACAATCGGTAATGGAAAATGAGTACCAAAATACCAGCATATGAAATTATGAACAGATAGGATAGCATTTCTGAACATTATTGATGAAACAAGTAAGCGATATCCCCCTATAAAATCATGATTTGTACTCTTAGCCTTCTTTGCTCGAACATACTGGCAAGGAAATATAAACAGACTTTTGCCTGCAGTTTGTGGTATTTGTCTTGCCCTTCAAGGGTGATGCTGTCGCGGAAACCATAACCAAGAAGCTTAATACAGCAATCAATAAGACATATTTGCAGCTCAACTACGCGTTCAGTTTACTTCCACACCAGTATTGCGCTCCCAGTTGAAAGATATATTGCCTGTTCATGCCGCCTCTTTTTGTGTTTACCGTTTCGTTTGTTCCTGTGGAACAAGCTACATAGGCCGCACAACACGGCGATTATCCGAACGCATTCGGGAGCACCAACCGATGTGGCTGACGCGAGGATCGATAAGGCCCTGTTCGTCTGCGATCGCTACGCATTTGGTCGAGTCAAACCACCTGATTAATCGGACAGATTCATTCAAGCCAATCTATCAAATACGTGGGATACAATCGAAACAGGTCAAAGGTCGTATACTGTCAATTGCAGAGGCCATCGCAATTCGACTACACTCACCACCACTGTGCGCTCAAAAACAAAAACGTCCAATCGTGTGATCTGAATGACACTCACAGCGACTTAGGACCACGGCAACCTCAGGTTCACAAATAATTGTTTTTGTACACACAACACAGGTTTGAACCGGTTTATCGCGACGGCTTCAGCAAATTTTAGGAACCGTGGGTTGTGGTGGCGCATTATGATGGTGAAGGCTGAGGCCAGTTGTGGCCAGTTGACAGGATGTGTCGTCCGATCGACGAAGCTGGGGGCTTACGATTCTCTGTGACTACAGTGTCCGGTTTTGAGACCTGTTTGTGAACCCACTTAGGTACATGTTCCTTCATTCTTGAGGTTGATCTATCGGTTCTGCCTATGTAACTTTCTCCGCAGTTACATGAAAATTGGTAAACACAGTGTGATTTGGCGCCAATAGGTTGATCTCTTTGATTGTAGGCACAGGTAACCTGCGAGTCTTATTAAGGACCCTCAATTCGGCTGCGTTGTAAGTACGTTTCAACGAAGAGACAATTCGTTGGGTTGTTCGCATCGTCGCGATATCCCCTTTGAAGGGTAGCTCAATGTATACTAATTTCTTGGGACATCAACATTCTTACTGCTTTTGGGCCTCCATTCGCTGTGACGCTGAATAAAGCTTCTGGGGTACCCGTTACCCTCCAGAGTCGTCTTAAGCATTTCTAACTCTTGCTCAACACAGTCGGATGTGCAAATGCGGCGTGCTCTGGTGAACAATGTTCTCACTACACCCCGCTTATATTTCACCGGGTTGAAACTAGTGAATGCATATACTGACCAGACCATGTTGGTTTCCTGTAAATGCCCCGCTTTATTGATCCGTCAGCCCTTCGTGTGATGAGTATGTCCAAGTAAGGCAGACTGTCACCAGCCTCTGGTTCACACGTCACCTTGAGGTTGGGATGAACGCCGTTAAGCCGCAGGACAAATTGTTCAGATAGCTCTCGACTTTTGGCAATGACCAACGTATCATCTACATAGCGTCTATAGTATGATAATTGTGAGATGATATCACTCAGTTGCCCTTCTATCATGATCATGAAAAAGTTAGCGAGAAGGGGCCTAATGGACTCCCCATCGCTACTCCATCGATTTGTCTGTACGGTGTGTTTAGGAAATTAAAACTAACATTCTCCGTACACAATAAAAGTAACGTTTTCAGATAATCAGTTGGGATGGGCATAGGAATATTTTCCGCAACAATACGTTCACACACAGTCCACAGTTTCTCTCAGGGGGACATTGGTAAAGAGAGACTGAACATCTATGGAGCACATATGTTCATTCTTGATATTGATTCGTTCCAACTCATCCGCAAGTTGCAGCGAGTCTTTGATACTATAGCTGTCAAACTTTTGAATGGCTGGCTTCAAAATCTCGACCAACCATCTAGCCAGTTTGTGCTGAGGTGAATTTGACATGGCTAATATAGGTCGAAGTGGCATACCCTGCTTGTGAGTCTTGGGAAGACCGTACAGTTGAGGTGACGAGCAGCCGCCGGGTTTTAGGTATTTGTATGTCTTTTCATCTATCCAGCCATGTTTAAGAATCACTTCTAACTGGTGGCAGATTCTTTCTTCTATTAGGCAGATGTTTCTTCTTTGTCTAGAGTTGAATTTTTGTCTATCATTCAGGATTGATAACATTTTCTCCACGTAGCTCGTCTTATCCATGACTACTGCCCCGGAGCTTTTGTCTGGCTTGAGGATTACAAGTACTGTAGACGTTAAATTGGAAGTTTCCCGTGTTATTGGTTATTTGGTACTGACGAGCCAATACGAAATGCTAGCATCTACCAGTGTTCGTCTTCTAACCGTTTTGTTCAAATTACTGAAGGGATATAACTGTTTCAAAGTATGTAACAAAGTCAACGCGATTACCAACCATTAAGTCTTGCTTGTTCCGAACACAATAGTAGACCGTATCGTTGCTTATGCGGTGATTCTTACATTACACATGTGCAGTACCACGACTGCACTGGGGATCGAAAACAGATAGTTCTAGAGAATCATCCGAGGATGGTTTGTAGAGTATGCAGATTTGTCACTTGAATGTCTCTTCTCACAAACATACCTGAGTAGAATTCGGTTAAATCCGCACCATGAGTCAGCATTAACTCTACCGCCTCGGTAGTGGAGTAGTCCATTACACTGACGATCAGTGGGCGAGCCACAAACATGGCTCGTAGATTTGTTGGATCTATGCCGTTGTAGTAGCGATCAAAGTAGGACTTCACTTTTCTTGCGCTGTCACCCAACGCTGAAACAAGAAAGAAAATCAATAACTTTTATGTTCTGGGCACCATCAACGTCAACACCATAGAGCTTTTACATTTTAACAAACGTTACAATGAATGATCACCTGGGTGATCCAGTGTTAAGCATGTTAAAGTGCGAGAATATGTGCACATTTCAGACTCTACTGGCATCGACTTTTAGTAAACAGACAATCTCTGGTTGGGTATAGAACACCAAAAGTCTTACCTAAGCAACACTTCATTTTGGCCAGGTCACCGGCCATAGCAGCCATTGCAAAGTCGCCTGATCCCTACATATGATTGCAGTAGTTGGATCAACTTTTGTCCGGGTGTCCGTCTGCTGTCTGTTTCTGTATGTGGCGTACAACCGTCACAACTCGCTGGAGGCGGCTGGGTAAACAAACTGTGACGATGTAAGTGTCTTGGGATAGCAGCTTTTGCTAATTCAACAGTTTCCAGACCGCATCGAGTGGAACGAACGTGCACTAAATTATTTTGTAAACATTGCCTTATTTGAGAGAGAAGGGACTCGCACACCGACACTGGCTGACCATTTGTGATTGCTCTAATCATATCGTCAAGCACGGGCCAAATCCCAGGCAAACCTTCCATGGCAGCAACACAGCCAGATCGTTCAGGATCCACACGAAGAACACGCGAATTTCGAGGCCTCAATGTGAAACAATCTCGAGGTACATAGAATTCCCGGTGAACGCATTCGTTTTTTAAATTTCCGATGGAGCTGTCAACACCTGGAACCAGAAAGGATAATGTGTAATTATGTTATACCCCATCTTCAATTGGATCGAACGGAATATTTTGTTGCTTGGTGCCACTCGATGGTTCTACTAGGCGCTTTTTGGTGTCAAGTTACATGATTAAAGCTAAAACTGTTGAAATGTCATGAAAAGCCTGAAGTTACTCAGTTAGGTTCTTATGGTAATATGATAAATGATTGTTGAATACGCGTCAAGGCTGCCCGTGTGCGCATACTCGTGCTGAGACTCAATCTGTTTTCTTTTTCGTCGCGGCCTCAACAACCAACGGCTCATTCGTCCACGTACATAAGAATGAATGGTACCACTTGTAAATTGGAGACTGATAAATATGTTTGTAACTTGCTGTTGAGTCGCCAGTTTCCTCTACCGATTATCATAACCTTGTAAGGGTATGATTGACCGTGCTACACGTATAAGAACCACACACATTAATAATCTAGAACTCGTCGCGTGTCATTAACGTTTGCCGTGACAGGTTTTACCATGTGCCAGCCGTAAATTTGCAAATTTTGTTTTGTTTAGTGTATTTACGTGCTGCGACTGGATTAGGAAATCACGCATCTTTACGCGAAAGTCCTATTGTATAACTGGTCTCCGAATTACATCGAAGTGTGAGTAAAGGATGTGAGAGGCGCTTATGAAGTAGTGCATAAGTCCACTACGCCATTGGAAGCTACATCGGGGAACAGCTACCATGTCTAGCGGTGTGGTATAATAAATTGATGAATATTCGCTAATAATTTTTATATGTATAGTAATCTAGTTAGGACACCAATAAGAATGTTCTTAGGCCAATATTGTCTCCAAAATCGTGAATGCAAAAGGTATTTGAGAATCCCTATTAGTTGCGGAGCAATAACAGGCAGATATATCCAGATCAACTGCGTTATCCAGTCAATGCAGAACACATACACCGCATTTTGTTATCAATACAATGATGGTGTAAGTGCAGTTGGACTGTATTACGTATAAATGATGATCGGGCTGATGCACATCAATCGATCAAGTTTTTTGGCGAAAACTGTTCGAATTTTCAAACACTTGGATGCTAAGTGATTTCTGGCTTCCTAACACCATCAAGCACGCATAGTGTACTTGGTCCAGAACACCGATGCAGCTTGGTAGTGTATGGATGCTGCTCAGAAATGCCACAGTCCACGCGGCGTTCGAGTGTGGTGTATGCACCAATATGTGTCCCCTCGTGATCCAGACACGCGTGGGATTGCGATCAAGGGTTTGTTTATTCGGAAACAGCAACGCGTGGGTTATGCGTTTCAACAAGACAACAAACGAAAACACTCATCTGCATACGGTATTCGGCCCCGACCGTCACGGCTGCCACAGACGTCAACGCTCAGTTCGTTTACGTTCCTTAGTAAAGAATCATTTCATGCAATGCTCGGCACCTCAATTTACTTCTGTATTTTTCCTGCAGCTATTCTGGTGCCGAATATATGCCTCTGGTTCACTAGTAGACTGAATTAAAAAAATGGTCAGTAATAGTAGTATGTGTTTTGTCAGTCTTAGTACGCGGTTTGTTGGTTGTTAATAAATTCAAGTGTCATGTTATGGTCGAAAAACTCTTTGTTCAGCCTGGACTATATTTGAATCATGGGATATTCATTCTCCTACTTTTGTTCACTGAAATACCAGCATATGTGAAATTCGATGTGTTTGCTTACGGTTAGAAGTTATTAACTAGTCTGCGGTATTATGGTGAAGTTTGACGGTTTCACTTACGTGGCTAGTACGTCTGAGCTGCATTAAACAGTTTCATTTTATAAGAGAAACAGTACTTCTTTCTTACAGTGGCAAAATTATTCGAATTGGCTGTTGCTACGGGTTTGCAATCGTGTTTCGACTTGATCGAAGAATTTCGCTACTTCTCCACTCGACCTTGATTCAAGCAATTCATCTGTATAAATCAGACATGCTTTCGGGCAACTCGATCCAAACGTCAACTCCTTAAAAATAAACTCGGTGTTGTAGCTTGTTGACTGGCGTTGACCGACCGTCCTTCAGCTCGTAACGGCTTACGCGTGAAACATGATTGAGTAGACGTTATCCAATGAGGAAACTCATCGGACCCAATTTCATAAGTTGAATTGTCGACTAGACTCCCATTTTAGGATGTGTCAGTCTTCAGATTTTGAAGTCGCTAATGAAAGCCACGGGTAAAATTCGCATCTTTGGTTGTTGTGCCCTTCTAACTTTCCTGAAATGACGGAAAATCCAGTTTATGAACAGAAGATTGCTAAAATTACCCAGATTAGACTTTGTGTACATTTCTCAAGGAGGGAGGGGGTATTGATTTGCATAGAAGCTTATGGTGAAATCGTTTACCACAATAGCTTATCGAGGCGATGTTGATCAATCACAATATATTCTGTTTCCAATTACAAAGAAGAGTTTCGGAGTTAAGACAGTTTGCCACACACTGTTACTTACAGAGCGTCGAAGATGCCATATTCGAACAATGTAAGCATGAAACACGCGCGTGTATTGACACGCGGTGATGAGAATACCAATTAGTAGTCAGTATGTTTGAAACTGGAGCGTATCGTTGTGTCATCATCAGCACATTGGGCTTTCACAGATAGATAATCCAAGCATTCCCAATTCTTTGTTGTCAACTTTGCACACGTCAACGCTGACGTTTTCAATTCTCCGTGTATTTCACAAGTCCATTCAGGACTGTCACACAGTCGACGAGTAACAAAACACGCTGCCCTAAAACGTAGCCTACCTCTCATAATCCAGTCGTTTCAATGAGGGGTTGTGTGCTTGTGATCATTGGTCTATGTAATATTGTTGACATGCTTGTGTGTTCCTTATGCACACCTTCCAAACCGTTAGTTTTGGATGTACTTTACAGATAACGTCGACATAAATACATCGGTTGATGGTGGGGACTTCACTGAAACAAAAACAGTTACGATTACAAAAAGGGACGTACAGTTATTCCACAAAATAAATTTAATAACAAGATGCTACTGATTAAGACCGCACTTGCCTATTTGTAGCAGGAAACCTAACAGATATTGATCAGGGATTTTGGTCAAGTCGTATCCGCGCTCTGTTGAAAATTTCCTGTCCGATGTCCACGCATAAATGCTTTGAATAGAACACATTTCTAGTTGGCGGGCGGTCAAATAGCTTTATGCGATTCATCTCTGGCCAATGTACCTTTTTCTGCTACAATCATTGATTCTTGCTCAGAGCTTGTCTTGTCTTCAAGCGCATCACTAGTCGGGTCCGAAATATGTTCGA
Source organism: Paragonimus kellicotti (assembly GCA_014220965.1). Lineage (NCBI taxonomy): Eukaryota > Metazoa > Platyhelminthes > Trematoda > Plagiorchiida > Troglotrematidae > Paragonimus > Paragonimus kellicotti. Next base: position 2,327 of record LOND01008057.1, on the reverse strand, counting down.
ATTGAGTGTTACTCTCGTGACTGATTTGCTCGGCTCTCTCGTTTTCGTTTTTCACATCGACTGACTCAATGTCTGACAGTGATGGACCAGGAAATTGAGTGACTAATGCTGTCCCTTCCAAGCGAAGTTGTGCTGGTGTTCAAGAGTCGAGTGAGCAGTGAGCGTCAATGCAGTTCTACCGAGGTCGTCACGTGCTTGAATATCCACACCCGCGAGTGCGATTTTAAACATCAGTCTTACCAAGCCACGCTGGAGCACTGGATTTGAACTCGATGCAAGGTACCTGCGCGGATTTTAGATGTAGATGGTGAAGATCAAACGACAACTTAGGAGTATATTGAAGTGCCAGTGATGTACTACGTGATGTTGTACTTACATTATCTCATTCATAGCTCCTACGTCATTCGTAACCATCACACTTCAGTTTATCAGTCTGAAGGAGAACAGCCTATGCGCATTTGATAGTGTTTACCGTCTTATGTGCTTCTTCAGCACGGTTTGTTTATAAGTATTTGTCATTAAATAACCACGAGCCATTTAGTCACAGGTGTGGCAAGGTCAGCACTTATTTCGCTCCATGCACCCAAAAAACCACCGGTAACAAGGGCTTCTCTTATTGCCTCTTTATTGAAGGTTAACTAATATGATTGTAGTCGTTAAGAAGAATACTGGAATGGAACATGTTTGAAACTCGTCTTGAATTTCTTAACATTGGCAAATGTCCCCAATGTATCAGTGTGTCTGCAAACATACTGCATGTGTAACGCTGACAAACGTGTGTTGACTTTCTAAGTTAACTCAATGTATGTCCAATTAAGACAAACATGTGAGCGATGACTACAGTGTGATCACAGCTCAGTAATCTGTGTAGCCGACCAACTGACTGCTGTTTTGACTTCAACAGTTGAAACAGGAACGAAGTTGGAAGTGAGCAACTGGAAACAGCTGGGACATGTAACCCTGAAAATGATCATATTTTGCTTGACATATGTGGCCAAACGTAGTGTCCTATCAAACCTAATTGCAACATTGTCAAGTATTTTACGTCAAACTGATAGCCCGTGGATATAACGAGGTTTGATAACAATAACGTGAAGATTGCTTTCTCTCTGCGCTGTCTCCCATTGTTTTAAGTTTCGCAACCTGTTATAAGTTCAACTTACTGTTCTACCAAGAAATGCAGATAGCTGGCATGATCTCGCCGTCTGCGGCGCGATGCTTTGAAACCCGGCTTGTCGATCAAAGTCCAAGATGTGTCCAACTCCTCACGAGTGGTCGCTTTAGACACGGCACACACGAACGGGCACTGGTCAAATGCGTCTTTTTCACGTTCCAACTCATCTGAAACGGAGTAACAACATGAAATCTCATTAGTACAAGCAGATCAACAAACCTTGCGCGTGCTAGTGTACACACAACCAGTCTACTAGGTCAAGTTGAACAGTCTTATTTGGTTACTGACTTGTCAGTTCTCTTCAAACATGACCTAAACTGCTTGTAGACAAATACATTCTGATGATCATGAGAAAATGTCTTACCGTACATACCAACAGACGTGCTTTGCGGTTGAACGAAACAAAAGCGGAGATATATCGACAAGATCAGTCGAGACAAGCTTGTGACCCAATAACGGTAGAAATTGATCCGTTTCTTAAAGCACTTTGAGTATATTTACGTTCCTATATATGTATAATGTATTGGCGATTGTACATCACAAACCGTTACCAGAAGACCCTAAACAGACGGTATTAGATGATCTGCTTACGTGATCCGGTTGCTGAGCTTCGTTCGATCCACAGTACAGGTACATTCTCCCATAAATATCCTCCAAACATCTGTTAACCACACACAGGATATGGATCTACAATTCGGTTAACATTTGACAAGACCATAGATCCTACCTTACACAACTGGTGACCGTTTACTAATAACGGTGCACACATTCTCCTTTTGTCTTCTTTCTTGCTGGCCTACCGTACAAACGGTCTCTTCGTTTAGAGTTTGCTTTATACGGGCCTGTCCATTTAACGCGTAATGTATCGATTGGGTAGAGTCATTCAAACTCGTTCAGCGCTGTTAATACTAGCTCTTGGTGGCCAATAGTTGCGGCGCATGTCTCCACCAGGAACAACGAGTAAGTACGCATTAATCATTATGGTCTACTCAGTGCGAGCCATTCCACATTCTCAAGGTCAAACGTTTTAGAATTCGTAGTCCACTCACCAAGATACAGTTGTTCATGTGGTAGTCCGTACGAACGTAGTAGGTCACACATTTCGTTGCCCCGATCTCCTAGCGTAAGACGAAGCTCGGCAATCAGTGAACGT